>JAYMSL010001583.1:0-16680 GCA_036897195.1 Plantago coronopus
CACATTTCTTACACATCTCTTACACATCTCTTACATCCCTATAATATTCCCCCCTAAAACCTACCCTCTCTCTCCCAAAAAACTCAACTATCTTTCACTTACTATTCACTATTCCTCAACTAACTAACTCAAAAAACTCAATTAGCTAAATCTTGGCCAAACAGGCCGCAAATATTTATAATAAACATCACCTATTTTAGCATTAACATCAACAATATTGAATGGACTTTCCGAAAAGACCACTTATAGGTGGACTTTCCCAACAATTAGTAATGATATAGTTGTGAACAACAAATTAAAACCGCGTATATAGTAAAATATATGCGAGATAACTGCTGGAATAAAATTTTATTTATTTGAATAAGTGCTAGGGTTACAATCTCTATGAATCCTTTAATTTTAGTCAACGAGTTTGAATTTGTAAGACTTGGTGTCTTGAGTGCTAATTTGAGGCATTTGATGCTTGATCTCGAACTTGGCGGATGATTTGATTTGATGATGCTAATGTGAGGGCTTGCGCTTGATCTCGGATTAAACGTCGAACTTTGCGTGATTCTTCGTGAAGAACGTTGTCGATCTTGTTGAAGAGCTTTGATGAATATTTGTGACTTGATTCTTCAAGGGTCGTTGGACTTGTTCTTGATTCTTCAAGGGTCGCCGGGACTTGTTCTTGAATCTTTAACGATCGGTGGACTTGTTCTTGAATCTTCAAGGGTCGATGGACTTGTTCTTGATTTTTCAAATGTCGCGTGAGACTTGTTCTTGAATGTGTTGATGAGTGTTTGTGACTCGCTTCTACAAGGGTCGCGTGGACTTGCTCTTGATTCTTCAAGGGCCGTGATGACGTGTTCTTGAATCTTTGAGTGTCGCTTGACTTGTTCTTGAATTTGCTGAGGACAGTTGCTTGACTTCGTCGATGACCTTCGAAAGCTGTCTTGGACGGCTTCTGGATGTGTATTCGGTCTCCTGGACTTATTGTGACTCTGTTGCTGCTATTTGAGCTCTAGAATGCTGAAGGCTGGATGTTGACTCCTGCTATCTGAATTCTAAGCTCTAGATTCTCCGATGTGGCTCTGGATTTTGAAGTGTGAATTATGAGTTTATGATGAGCTCCTTATATAAACAAAGATTTTTTTTTTTTTTTGAAATCGGAAATAACTTGCATTAATTAACAAAGCGGTACAGTCCTAAAAGAGCTACGCGAGTCTAAGTTAATAATATTACAAAGCCAAACTGGGGACGTATCCCAGATCAAATGGAAATAAGTACTAGAATTATCATTACATAAATCAGAAATCGGGAAATCTCAAGAAGATGCCTTCTTTGCAATAGTGTCAGCAACATTGTTTTCTTCTCGGTAGACAAAAGTAACTGTAACGTCTCCCAAAAGTTTAGGCATGTTCCGTACATCATCGAGAACCACTTGCTCCGTTGGCGTTGCCTTGACTCCCATGTTGATGCATGAAACCAATAATTGTGAGTCCGTTTGTATGATCCATTTTTTTGTGTTCAATTGTAAAGCTAGTTGCACTCCAAGTTTAAGTGCGATAAATTCAGCAAGGGTGTGATTCATTTCGCCTAAATGGGTGGCACTAGCTTTAATGAATTTTCCATCATGATCTCGAATTATTGCCCCTGCACCTGAGGATTTGAGGTGCGGGACAGCTGACCCATCGATAGTGAGGCAGATGGTAAGATGGCAAAAGATAAAAACACACTAGTAGAAATTCCAACCTCCCCACCCCCTCCTCCTAAACCTCCACACTCATTACCACACTCTACTACTCCCATAGTCGATCACATTCCAAAGCACACTACCACTTTTGGTTCCAATGTTAAGAACACGTAAACAACAACGGGATCTGGAGGCCCTAGAGGAAAAAAATAGGCAAAGAATCCTTGAAAACCAAGCCCAAAAACAACAAACCAGCTCCCCATCCGAAGTGCTAGCCACACAAAGCCAAAAAACGAATACAGTCATGCATAACAAATCGTTCAAAGACGCTCTGGGTGGCTCCGTTCTACAAATGCCTTTGATATACTTGATGATGAAGATATGGAAATCGAAACAGAGGCAGTGAATACACATAAAGAAGGAGACACAGCAGGTATGTTTCCAATAGATCACACGATCTTGTTCTCCACTGGGGAACTTTGCGAACTTTACAAACCATGGAAAAAATCGTTGATAATACAAACGGTTGGATTCACAAAATCCATACCAAACATTGAAAAACATTTACAAGGTTTGTGGAAAATACAAAACCAAATCAGCATCATGGACTTGGGAAAAGGGTGTTACATTCTGAAAACATCTACACCTGAGGATTATACAGTGGCTATTGCTGGAGGGCCATGGTTTCTCTTCAATTACTACTTGGCCATACAACAGTGGAAGCCGGACTTCGAGCCTTCGACCGGTAGCTTCAAGAACATGGCATTGTGGGTGAAACTCCTGAACTACCTGTGGAGTATTATGAAAATAATGCTCTTTTAAAAATTGCCAAAGGCATAGGCAAACCAATCAAAAATCAATTGGCACACATTTCAGGCTAAAAGAAGAAGATATGCACACATTTGTGTGGAAATTGACACATCTAAACCACTTCAGAAGTCTCTACTGATTGGAAGCAGAATCCATGCCATTATTACTTATGAAATTGGCTATGAATTTTGCTACAAGTGTGGTACTGTTGGTCACTTACGGCTAGTATGCCCAAAAAACTTGGATGCAGAACCAAGTTCCGCTACACAAGCCAATCCAGTGAAACCAAATGAAGCAATTTCAGAAACACAAGGACACAAACACACACATGCGGAAGATTGGCACATAATCAAGAGGAAGCAAACGGGAAAACAACAGGCCCAAGCTCAGCACAAATCCACAAGAAAACAAAAAGGTTATTTCCAACACTCAAACAACCCGGGAAATACCCTCAAACAGAACAAAAGTTAGAACAAACCTGACATTCGGTCGCCAACCCAATCCCCTTCCCAACAGACTGAAATACCCAATTCTAACATTCAACGCGTTTCTTTTCTCCAAAAAAAAAAAAAAAACAAAACACAATCATGCCTACTCCTACCATTACACATCAGCTAACTAATGCTCCCATTTCTCAAGAGCACGGCAAGATACAAAGCAACACTCAAGGAAAAAAATGATGAACCAAATGGAAGATGAAGAGGCTCATGGCCTTGGAAATGAAAACCAAATCATGGTTTCTCTGAAAAAGCAGGAAAATATGCACATTCCCAAGGCCGTTTCTGGCTACATTGATTTATCACAAATGATTAACACTAAGGAGATTAATACCTCCTCTGTTAATCACACAGAACAACAAGCAAGAACACAAGTCTCAGAGAAAAAAAATGGAAAACTCACTGAATCAGCAACTGGAGGCAATTGAGGTATCTGCTCCAGCGTCCACGCCGTCGCCGGTAGTGACGCCCTATACCATCCTCCCTCCGGCAATAACACCAACTCCAACTACAACGGAGTTTGTCAATGCGGCCCTGGACAACTTTGTCCTCACCGGAAACACACAGGAGAACCCAATCACCATCCCAGCCTCTCCGACGTCCCTACCGGAGATAAATTGGGTCCTCAACTCGCAGGTACCATTGAATCCGCAACAGATTCAGGGGTACTTTCAGATCCAGCCCAGCTTCGCAATTCCATCCATATTGCAGCGGACTTCGACTCGGTCAATGGAATTAGTAGGGACGCCGCTCTCCTTCCTCCACCACATCAACCGACCTCCGCCTTTCAATCGGACGGTAAGACAAACAAACTTCCCACTACCCCACCTCCGCTATCATCACCCACCCAAGCTCCACCTCAAGCCCAAACAGTTTCCCCAAATCGCCGCACCCGAACTCGAAGCCTAGCGGAATTGATAACGAGGGAGAGTACCTTGACTGTACTTCCCCTCTTTCCAGAGAGAGCACCCTCAATTTCTCTCCTTCCGGGTCAGGATGGGAGGAGACGCTTGATTGGGACTCCACCGAGATCGACCTTGACCTTGGTGACGGATGCAATGAAATTGACACTGGAGGCGGAGGAGAGACTGACGAATTTGGTAGACATCGTCTCTCAGAACGAGTTCACAATTCAGAACATTTGCAGGGAGCCGGTGATAGTGCAAGCAGCAAAGTCTTGCCAAAGCTTGATGCTGAAATACAAAGCCATTCCAGTGACGAAATGTACTGGACTAGCACAGATCCACAATGTGAAAATGGAGCCCAAAATAAAAGAGACGGTAGCCCAAATAAGTCCGATTTTGGTCTGAAACGTCAAAAACGGACAAACACAACACGTTGAAAACGGTCCTTGGATCCAAGTTATTGATAAATCTGCCATGAAGTTTTTATTTTGGAATCTAAGGGGTGGTGTAAATGAGGATACGGTCAAAGAAATACAACAATACATTCATAAGTATAAGCCTATTATGCTTTGTCTTATGGATACAAGAGCAAACGAGGAAGTCTCGGCTAAATACGTGTTTACACTTGCGAATATGCGTTATCCTAACACTCGTATTGTCACTCCACAGGTTGAAACCCCGATGATGGGGGGGGGGGACATTGGTTCCTTTGGAACGAAAATTATGTACACGTTGAGCTCAAAATGTGCCATGACAGATTGGCCCATTTCCACCTGCGGTTTCCAGCCCAGTCCAATAGCGCCAGTGCCCTGACTTCCATATACAATTATGCGCAGCCCAACAGACAGGTCCAGGTATGGAGCCTCATTTCCGGTTTAAGCTCCTCGGTTTCTATTCTGTGGTTGGTCACGGGTGATTTTAATTGTATATTACATCAGCATGAAAAAGTAGGTGGTAATATTACTAATTGGCGTAGAATGTTTGATTTGAAAAACTGTTTACATTCGGCCAAATTGCTAGATTTAGGTTTTAGTGGCCCGGCATTTACTTGGAATAATCGTCAATATGCGAGCAATTTTATATGTTCTCGACTTGATAGGCTTGTGCTAATCATTATTGGCTTCGTATGTTTCCAGCTTGTACTGTTCAAAATGTTTGTAATACGGTCTCTGACCATACGGCTTTACTTGTTGATACCAACCCAATTGATTTTAAACTCGCGAAAACCTTTCGTTTCGAAAATATTTGGCTCCAAAATGAAGCCTTGGCTGAAAATTTTGAAAATTTTTGGGAGATTGCAAAAAGCTCTTGTGATTTTTCTCTGAGTAAGGCTCTTCATAAATTAAGTATTGAAACAAAGAAATGGAATTTAACTTCTCTTTCGATGATAAACGAGGAAATTAAAATGAAACGGCGTCTTTTGACAAACATTATGGAGAAATTGCATACCAATCCCAATATCTTGGGACCACAAGAAGAACATATAAGAGCACAAATTAAACATCTGGAGAAACAAAAAAAAAGCTCTTTTGGAAACAAAGAGCGAAAAATAATAGGTTAAAACATGGCGATGAAAATAGTAAATATTTTCACGCCTATGCTTCACATCAGAATAGAAGAAACTTCATACACGGATTAAAATATCATAACCAAGAATGGACTTATGATTAGAAAGTGATACTCCACCAGCTTTTTGAATTTTTCAAAAATAACTCACAATCAAATAGAACGGACCTAACACCACTTGAGCATATCCTTACTCCTACACTTTCTAGGGAGCAAGGAGAAACCATGATAGTTGAGGCCTCGGAAGATGAAATATTCCGGGCTCTAAAATCTATTGGCACAAATAAAAGCCCGGGCCCATATGGTTTCAATAGCAAATTTTACATTGCTCAATGGAACCAAATTAAGGATTCGGTTATAAACTTGGTTAATAATTCCTCCGTACGGGGGAATTCGACCAAAACATAAATAAAACTACAATTGTTCTCATACCAAAAAGGTCTAACTCCAATACTCCGGCGGACTTCCGCCCCATTGGACTATGTAATGTGTGTTACAAGATCATATCCAAACTCCTTGTGGGAAGAATGCGACCTTTTCTAAATGACCTGGTCTCACCATATCAAAATGCCTTTGTTCCAGGCCGGAAAATAAGCGATAATATCATGGTTGCACATGAAATGTTACATACTATGAATAAAAAAACGAAAAAATTCATGGCGCTTAAACTTGACATAGCTAAAGCCTATGATCGATTAGAATGGAAATTTATCCAATTTGCGTTGGATAAATTTAATTTCCACCCACACTTCAAGAAACTCATTTTTCACTGTATTTCAACGGTCAAATTTACAGTGAAAGTAAATCTTTTACATTCCGAAGAATGGACCCCCTCAAGAGGTCTCCGACAGGGGGATCCCCTCTCACCATACTTGATCTCTTTATCCACCTCTTGTTACAAAAAACTGCCGAAAAACAATTTATCGATCTCGATACTTAGCTTTGCTGATGATTGCCTCATTTTTGGGAAGGCATCTTTCGACAATGTCGATGTATACATGAAACACTTACCCAGTACGCGAGGGCATCTGGACAACATATTTGTTGGGACAAAAGTAGGATCGTGTTCTCTCCAAATCTTCCTACTTATTTCAAACAAGATATCACTCATACATTGGGGGTAATACCAAATAAAAGAAAGGATAAATACCTGGGACTACCTTTCCTTCTCGGTTCGAAAAAACGAGATTTATTTGACCAAATAATTGAAAAAAATGTCTTCACGCATCAATATCTGGCACTCCAAATTTCTATCATTTGCAGGTAGACAGACACTTATACAGGCGGTTACGAATTCAATTTCCCCCCGTTGCATGTCCCTTACTCCAAAAACCGCCAAGGGAATTGCTAAAATGGATGAAATTAATTGACGGGTCCCCTTGGAAGGGCGGAAGAATGGAAAAAAAAAAAGAAAATTAAAATGGAAACTGGTGTGCCAACCAAAAGTACACGGAGGTCTGCGACTCCGAAATCTCCATACACTCAACCAAGCTTTTCTCCTTAAACACCTTTGGAACCTGCATTTATGCAGTGACTCCTTATGGTTCTCTGTCTATAAAGCAAAATACTTTCTGACAAATAATATTCCCGAAGCAAAAAAGAAACCGACGGAAAGTTGGTCCTGGAAAAATCTCATCAAAATAAAAAATGATTTTCATGAAGGAATAATGAAAAGGATTGGCAATGGGGCCTCGATCTCCTTTTGGGATGATCAATGGATTAGAGGAAAAATCCTTAAAGATTATACGAATCTGGATATACAACAGGAGGTTAAAGTAAACTCCTTTATTGAACATAACAGGTGGAATATTACTGAACTTGGCAAAGTTCTGAACCAAGATATGGTTAGGGAAATCCTCGGGATACCTATACCTGACTTATCCTCGGAAGACCAAACTTACTGGGGCCCATCCCACGATGGGGTTTTCACAGTTAAATCAGCCTATAATTTCCTAACATATCGGGGACCCACTTAGTTCAACCAACCTGGTTGGCCCTGGATGAAAATATGGAAAATTGACTTACAGCCAAAAATTAAATTCTTTATCTGGCTAAACATACATGGTCGTTTATCTACAAAAAGCAGATTATACCACCAAAAGATAACAACTGGACAACCTCTGTCCAATGTGCCTAAATAACGAAGAAACAACCAACCACCTGTTTTTCTGCTGCCCATATTTCACGCAACCTAGATCCTGGATCTTGTCCAATTTAAGGAAAAAATTCCTGAACTTTTCCCCAACTTCTTTTTTCATTCCATTATAATAACAGTATACAAAAACAGGCCATCCTCTTGTTCTGGAACATATGGAAACATCGCAACAAAAGAGTATTTCAAAACTCTATACGGAAAACATAAAAGATTTTAACTGGAATCTAACCACATCTATAAAAGAATATATGGGTATTAATCCAACAAAACCACTGAAAGCTACCCGGATAATTCCATGTAAATGGAAACCACTAGAAAAAGATTACATCTGCCTCAATATCGATGGGTCAGCTGTCCCGCACCTCAAATCCTCAGGTGCAGGGGCAATAATTCGAGATCATGATGGAAAATTCATTAAAGCTAGTGCCACCCGTTTAGGCGAAATGAATCACAACCTTGCTGAATTTATCGCACTTAAACTTGGAGTGCAACTGGCTTTACATTTGAACACAAAAAAATGGATCATACAAACAGACACACAATTATTGGTTTCATGCATCAACAGGGAGTCAAGGCAACGCCAATGGAGCAACTGGTTCTCGATGATGTACGGAACATGCTGAAACTTTTGGGAGACGTTACAGTTACTTTTGTCTACCGAGAAGAAAACAATGTTGCTGACACTATTGCAAAGAAGGCATCTTCTCGAGATTTCCCGATTTCTGATTTATGTAATGTTAACTCTAGTACTTATTTTCATTTGATCTGGGATATGTCCCCAGTTTGGATTTGTAATGTAATTAACTTAGACTCGCGTAGCTCTTTTAGGACTGTACCGCTTTGTTAATTTAATGCAAGTTATTTCCGATTTATAAAAAAAACAAAATGGGAAGTTTCTTCTTGGACGGAGGTAGTACTAGTTATGTTCGTATATTAGAGAATCGAACATTAAGTTAGTCAAGACGATATCATAACTGATTATAGAAAATCACAATCTTATTACTATTCGATGCCTTTTTCAAAAAATTTCATGAGGCATCAGTAATTTCAGGCGAGCCCAAGACTTAGGTAAAACTTGTTTGGAACATGTTGGACCATAGTTAAGTTGAAAGCACAAACTTCTAACATGTGTATGTGAATGATTAATGTTTAGTTAGGATGTAATCCTAACTGTTGGTTCCTGAAATCAATATCGTCTCCGGGCGTGTCATTGAGCAACGTATAGTTGTATGCTTTCGAATCTATCCATCTGGTAATGGATAAAGAGATCGGAATTGTTGTATACCTTGAAAATTCATGTTTCCAGCACATATTATCACAGATACTGCATAATGCTGAGGAAACTGACGATCTAATTGAAAACTAGCTACACCATGTTCCTGATTTTACCAGCTTACAGTTGAATCCAATACAAGTACTTACATGATTTCTGGGATCAGAAAACAACATACAAAAAGAGGGCAAAGACATTTAACGCCATTAGACAAAATCACAAGAATTATACAACGCTTAATTGGATAATTATATTTAAGTTAATAAGTCAAGTTCTCCTCATTTTGATATTGAGAGGTATCTCCTTGTAAGATTCAATCTTTGCAACTGATCTTCGCCTTGGTCTGCTGCCAACGGAGGTTCTTAGGGATTCTTGTTCGTAAGTTTTGGAGCTGCTTCGAGACTCTTCTTCGTCATTTTGGAATTCATGACTACCTTCAATTACTTCTGTTTTTGTGGATGAATCGTTGTCTAATGGCTTTAATGGAAGAATGTCTGCATCATCTATCTCAAATAAATCTTCACTTGGTTCTTGGTGTATAACCCTTGAGGAAGTCGATTGCCTCCTGATGGAGTAACTAACAGAAAAACAGTTAGAACCAACGATGAAATGTACAGTACTATTGATCATGGCATACCATTATAGTAGTAGTTGTGAAACAGTTCTGACTGTTAATTAAGGCACGTTGTAAATTATAAGAACAGATACACCATCTAGATGAGTCTGACCTTTTGCTTCCCAAAGCCTCCTCTTTTCGAGCAGGCAGTTCAGATACCACTGGACCGCCCAAAGCTGCACATATTTTTACAAGTTAAGTGGGTAATAACACAATGACCGTTTAAGTGATTACAAAACTTGATTTAGTAGAAATTTACATCGACGTCTTGAAGCACGTTCCGTCCTACTGATTTTGCAAGGTTTGATGTTATCATCATGTCTACGCTTCTCAGCCACCACTTTGGTTTTTGCCTAGCCAAGCGAATTGCAGTAGTTAGAAAGAATGTA
Organism: Plantago coronopus; assembly: GCA_036897195.1. Classification (NCBI taxonomy): domain Eukaryota; kingdom Viridiplantae; phylum Streptophyta; class Magnoliopsida; order Lamiales; family Plantaginaceae; genus Plantago; species Plantago coronopus. The sequence continues at coordinate 9,887 of JAYMSL010001583.1, forward strand.
ATCAGCAATTCAGCATTATGCTTTTTCAATGACATATCAACACAATAAAGATAAAAATAACCTTATCCGTCTACTAGACTACTACCATTCACTTCTACAAGTGTGCAAGTTCACCATTTTTAGCCGAGGAAAATTTGGCAGGCCCTGCCCCTATTTAAGCATGAGAAAGGAACCAGAAAAGTATCATTCTGCCACTCACCAGACATACACCTAAAAAATTTCTGACAAACTTGCGTGGTGTGGATACACAACTTAACGCTTAAGGTCCTTCACTGATGGAGTGAAATTATTGTAGAATGAAAACTTGAAAAGTATTGGATGTATACTACAAAGTACTATCTTCAGGTAACAAAACATAAAACCAATTCCACATTCTTTCAGAAAGAGAAACATCAAGATATTAATGGAAATAATTCATAGGGTAGATTTATTTCCAAGGAAAGTTCTAGAGCAGTTGCAAACAAAGGTGCAATTCCGCAACAGTCAGCTACGGGAGTAAGATGGTAAATACAAAATATTTCAAGTCACACAACACTTTGATATTGCAAGATGCAAATAGTCATTTCCTTTTGTAAAAAAAAAAAAAAAATAGTAAAAACAGGTCTCGCAAACTAGTTAACATTAGGCTCCATCAATCAAGAAACCAGAGAAGATTTTGAACAAGATAACAGTCCAGCACGCATTGCATATGAGTATACCTTGATTTCTACTTCCTTGGCCTTAAGAAGAGCTTTGTTACACGCGAGCTCGTGCTGAATTACTAGCAACTGTGGATATCATTGATCAGATGAGACAGATATATGAGAAGCCAGAAGCAAACATGAGTTGCATATTTCCTAGTATTACTCAAGAGACTACTTAGTAGTTAGTACTTACCCTCTTCTTATCCATAGTCAGCTCCTACACACCACATTAGCATAAAAAAAATCAGCCAAAATTCTCTAAGTCTTGCTTGATTACTAAAGTGTAAAGCTAAGCTAATAGAAGCGAAACTGACCGACAACAGCTGACTGTTCCTCTGAGCGAGACTCCAATTCTGGCGCTGCATCTTCTGAAGGCGGCCACTCAAGTTCTCAATCTCCAATCCAGCCAACTGGATAAGTTTGCTGTTATCAGATTTTGCAAGAAATAGCAATGAGGAACACGAAATTACAACCGCATTACGCGACAACAAGTTAGGTTAGTAGAAGAGAAGAGAAAGAGACTTCACTTTTTCTCTTGAATCTGCTTCATGAACATCAATCTCTCCTTAGCCCAAGCAGCATTTGGAGTTAAAGGCACAGAATTTGAAATGTCGGCAAGCGCTTTTACAACGTCGGGGGTATCATTATCCCTAATTTCCACTTCCATTTTCAAGATTGAAAAGAGTATGTTGATCTGGCAAATGAAAGGGATCTTCAGTTGAAGGTTGAAGAATTGGGGAAATTAGGGTTCGAACTTCAAAGAAGTGGAGAGTAGAGAGTAGAGAGAAAGAGAAGGGGTATGCAAAATGGCCCGCCCCAAATCAGTGGGCTTCATATTCAAATTGAAGGAAATTGTATATTGTATTGCCATTAATTTTTTTTAGCTATACCTTTATTTTACTCAACGTTTTTCACTAATTTATAAATTTCTTTTCGTCTTTTTTATGTATTACTAAAGCTCTGTTTAGCTTATCATAATTCCACTTATGTTTAATTTGTCAAAAATGATTGTAGCTGAATGGTGGTTAGCTGAGACATCCATGATTCAAGAGGTTATGGGTTCGATCCCCGCAATGGGTGATTATTTCCTCTGTATTGAGGCTTTAAAAGCATTATGTTAATTATTAATTAGAAATTTGTAAAATCATTATAATTGTAATAGTATATCTCAAAAAAAAAAAGTTATGTTCAATCTAGATAGGTGTGTATGATAAATATTTAATATGAACTCAGTTTAGTTTAAAGATTTCAAGTAAACAGAACAAAACTTAAGTTATAATAAAATTTTGAAACTAGCACTATTTTCATGTATTTTTCCCCAAGATAACTTGATGCCTCACTGTAAGATTACTCTAAAATTGCATCTCCCGTTCTACAAAGAAGACCTCCTAAGTAACTAATTCCCAACAACAGTTCCTTGTTTTTAGGGAACATAAATGTTCGGTTTTTTTTTAATTTAAGTTCAATTTCATTAGTTCAGATCAGTTAAATTCAATTTAAATTTAATTAGTTTAAATTAATATTTCCTTTCAGTTAATTTCAGTTCGGTTCAGTTGAATTCAGCTTAGAAATTTTAAACCATACAACTAGGTTTTCTCATCTTTTAAATTGCCTATTCGGCACACCTACTACGATTTCTTGTGATTTTCTTTCTATAAATAGAATCTAACGTCCCAATCTAACAAAAAATAATAACAATAATTGATAAACATACATAGTTCTAATGTCAAATACATTGTACATAAATTGAATAAGTTGAACAAGAAACAACTAGGCATCAAGTTCAGTGAACATGACAGTTGATCACATCTTCTACAATTGTCAACTCCATCAGATCAAATTAAACTAATCTCACTAGCTAACACTTAATTAATCATCTTTGATTCTATACAAATAATATAAGCACCCTTCTCTAATCACTTTATCAAACTCATAAAAAAAAATCAATCAAGAAGAAGCAAGAGCATAAAAAGTTCAAGAGAAATGGAGAGAATTCATGAGGAAACACCAACAGGAACAGGAACAATCCCCATGAACATATATGTCAATGATTTTGGAGTCATAGATTTCATGAGCGAGGCGAGTTTCGATCCGTTCATCGATCTCGTTCGGGTCGGAATTGAAACCAACCCTGTGGTCAACTTCACTCCAGAAGGCTATCATCAGCGGGATGGTCTTGTTGTTGGAGATTGTTTGGCTGGTGGAAAAGGTTTGGAACCTCCATCTGAAGCTAACTTGTTTGATTTCAACACGAGTTATGATGCATTCGAGAAACTAGTCGGGTCTGAGAGTATGGAGGACGAGGAGGAATCCTCTGCCACCATGAGTACACCAACAAAGAAGGAGAGTGGAAAAGTTGATAGATTACGAACTTTGGCCACGGAGAGGAAGAGGAGACGCCGGATGAAGGAAAAGCTCTATGCTTTGCGCTCCTTGGTTCCAAACATCACTAAGGTTAGTATTACTTTCATTTTTTCTGAACTGAACTGAACTGAACTGAATTTAAATTCAAAAAAATAAAGCATAGTTCTTTTACGGAAGCAAACTTGCATATATACGACCTAACTGGTGGATCGATGCAGATGGATAAAGCTTCAATAGTTGGAGATGCTCTACTGTACGTGCAGGACTTGCAAATTCAGGCGAAGAAGCTAAAATCCGATATATCTGGTATTGAATCGTCGATGAAAGCAGGGGATAACAACAAAGGGAGAACCAAGAAAACGGATGCTACAAGTTTACACCCCATAATCAAGAAGATAATCAAGGTACAAATTACTAGTTATAAGTTGGCTTACATAGTTTATACTATTTCAAGCAATATAGATACGATAAACGTTGTAGCGCACATAGGGAATATATACAAAAACCTCTACTTTTGTCATTTTTCACATATTGCTTCTTGCAAAAAGAAAAAAGAAAAAAAAGTAACATTTGAACTGTTGACCTTACAACGTTAATTTTGTTGTTAAAATGTTGAACTACTCGAAGATCCTATATAAAATTACCGGATCTTAAAAGTATAAAAGTAATAGGTCTAAAGTCTAAAGTAATATTTTCAGTTAAAAAAAAATCAGAAAAAGTCAAAATTAGATTTGTTTTAAGAACATTCATATGAAGATTACATATGATGATTTGCAGATGGATGTTTATCAGCTAGATGAAAGGGAAATTTACGTTAGGATGATGTCAAACAGAGGGAAAGGCATTGTAGCGTTGTTGTATAAGGCCCTTGAATGTCTAACAACCTTCAATGTTCGAAGTTCCAATCTGGCTGCTTCGGCTGAAAATTATGTTTTCACGTTCACGTTAACTGTAAGATTCCGACATCTCTCTGAGATACACATATACATTATATATTCGGTATGAAATCAACATAGAGATGAATTAGATGATAATTTTTCTTCATTACTGAAAAAGCAGGTTTCTGAGAGCAAAACGGATACGAATTTGCAAGACTTGAAGTTATGGATTGCTAGTATTTTTCTGGAACAAGGATTCAACTTTGAAACACTGTTGCACTCGTCGCTTGACAAATCTCACCATACTTAAGTTTGAGATAGATTTTTTTCACAAATCGTGTATAGTCATATGTATATGCAAATGTTAGGGAGTAATGTAGAAATATCACGTTTACAGGATTCTCCGAGTTCCAACTTAAATATTATCAATAGCATATCCCATATTATAGATTGGACGGAATTCTTTACGCACGAATGATCATCAGATCATGAAAATGCCTAGTTATCATAGTTCGGGGATGAAATTTACATACTTATTTCAAAACTTAAAAAATTGTAAATATTACATATACTGAAATTTCTTTTAGAATTCAGGGGATTGGGACGGACGCCCCCATATACCCCTTATGGATCCACTCCATCTAATGATTCAGTACTTACGAAAAGATCGTCTAGAGTAGTAGGAAGAAATTTTGCTGATTGTGCGCAACTATTTCCAGTATGCAAGATGTGGAACAAGGCCAAAATGGTCCAAACATACGAGGGGTTGGCACGCGTTGTATACAATTTGGTGGTCATGACAACCCTAGTTTTGAGTTTCAAAATTATTAGTAAATTTTGTCTTGACCAAACAAAAAGAAAATAATTCTGAAGCATCGAATTGAATTTCACGTCAATCTGTTGGTCTGTTGGTCTATCAGTCTTTCTTGAATTCTGAATATCTAATTTAAGATAATGTTTCTGGACATCAAAATCTTAAATTAGACCTTGAGTCATACCCATGACTTCTTTTCTACTAACTCGAAATCAACTCTTTTTTGTCCATATTTTCACAAATAACCAACTAAACAACTTAGGTTTTGTTCACCTGAAAATTTCTGAACTGAATTGAATGTACCCGAACTTAACTGAATTCAATTATAAATATGTATTATGCATACATAAACTAAACTGAACGGAATTAACCTGAACTGAAATAAATTAAATACAACTGAAATTAATGTGAACTGAACGACCTTGGACATAATAGACACAACACAAGACAAGACAAGTAAACCAGGCAATAATAGCAATAAAAAACGTAAAAGATTATTTTAAAAAGAGTGATACGTAAATATAAAACCGATTTATTAATTGAAAAACACAAAAACACTTTAAAAAAAAAAAATAAAAATAACAAAATAATGACTTATTTAATTGGAAGTTGGAACTTGGAAGAGCCTAGAGCATCTGTTATTGGTTTGTTTCTCTTCTCGCGTTATCAGCAACTAACCCAATCCACCAACCACACCACTGACTGATGCAAGCAGCAGCTCTTGCAGCCATGGCCGCTCATACAATCCTCTCCGTCACCCCTAATCAAACCCAATCTCTCCTCTTCCCCACCATTTCATCCCACTCTACCCCCTCCTTCGCCGTTTCTCTCAACCCAAATTCCCGCCCCTTCTTCTCCCTCTCAACCTCCGCCAAGGCCGCTCCCAAGCCACTCACCGTCGTTGCTGCCGCCAAGAAAGCAGTCGCTGTCCTCAAGGGTGCTTCTTCTGTCGAGGGTGTTGTCACTCTCACTCAGGACGATCAAGGTCAACTCCTTTTTTTTTCCTTCTTTTTCACCTAGTCATTTCTACAAACAGTTGCTGTGCTTTTCCTTATGCTTGGTTTTCTACTGTAAATACTGTAAATTTAATGCGGAATTGAACATTATTTCAATTGGGTTTTTAATATTCTTTTAGGTCCTACTACTGTCAATGTTCGTATCACTGGACTTACTCCTGGGAAACACGGATTCCATCTTGTGAGTGTTTACTTGTTGATTTTCACATTATGCTTGCAAGATTTGTTATTATACTCATTTTTCAATCTTCTATGTAATGTAGCATGAATTTGGTGATACTACCAATGGCTGTATATCAACAGGTATAATTTGTTGGCAGTTTATGGTTTCTGATATATTCTTACTCAATTTTTGCTCCCATACTAAGTATTGGAGGATTTTGTTTCATAAAAGGGCCACATTTCAATCCAAATGGACTGACACATGGAGCTCCTGAAGACGAAGTTCGTCATGCGGGTGACCTGGGAAACATAGTTGCAAATGATGAAGGTACTTTAGCTTAAAGTGCTTTCAAGGACTTTGATTTCTTCAACAACTATCTAATCGCTCGTAATGTGATTCGTGTAGGTGTGGCAGAAGCAACAATAGTGGACGGTCAGGTAGTTTTCTCCATGCAGTATAGTGCTGCATTTGCTTTTTCATGCTTCCATTTCTGTCGTTTTCATGTTTATTTGTAGAGCTCGCTCACTTCAGTATGTCTTTAATGAACATATATCGCGCTATACAAATTTTCAGATTCCGTTGACTGGGCCTCACTCTGTAGTTGGAAGAGCTTTTGTGGTTCATGAACTTGCAGATGATCTTGGGAAAGGTATATTTGATATAATAGAATATTTCTAGCCATTTTCTCTCCGAGTCACATTATCCATGTCGAGCTATGGTGATGCTTTGTAGTGACTTTAATCATTGGATACTCGGCTCCTGTTCTTATTATTTTAACGGTGATTTGCATACCCTGTAATGTGATTTCAGGTGGACATGAACTTAGTCTTAGCACTGGCAATGCTGGTGGGCGCTTAGCTTGTGGTATGCACTTCT
>JAYMSL010001584.1:0-16676 GCA_036897195.1 Plantago coronopus
CAGAACAATCAACAGAATCATCCCAACTTACAGCAACAGAGACAACAACAAAACCAGCAGTGAAACAAATCTTAATCGTAGTGGTGTCGCAAACAAACCCCTCCAGACTAGAGGTCTTAATACTTGTATGCTGATGTATCTGACATCGGCTCTCAAGAGCCTGGTAATTTCAAAATCTAGTGAGTTCTTCATCTGACACCAAAATCGACAAGGCAATCACTGGATTTTGACATGAACCTGCCAGTTTCGGACAGAAACGCGATATGCATTATGGATGAAGAAGTAGTATAACCATTGATCTCTGCCCTTCATTAACAAATTTTTTTTTGTCATTTCATTTTAATAGGTGAAATATATTATAAAGTACACATTTTCGAAGACCAAATTCTTGAGAAATAGAGCTTTTTCTTATAAGATAGGAAAAAACTTATTTAGAGTTATATAAACTTTAATACAACTCTTTCTATGTACGAGAAAAAACTGTTTTTCAAAAGATTGCTTCTTTTCGAAATTCTCGAAATACTCTTTTTTTTTTGTCAACCATCTAAAGTGAGATTGTAATCTATAGTTGAGAAAGCACTTCCCACTCACTAGGATCCCATTATAAATTTGACATGCCGACAACGAAAATTTTCTCCTACACATTATCTAGTCATAATATTGTCACTTATCCACTACTCACTTAAACCCACCTATAACTTGGCTAACACATTTTATATATTATTTTGGCATTACCCACAACATACATGTATTATCGTTATCAATCTTTTGCTTTTCTTGGAACCTGGCAGAGTGAAAATCAATAATCGTTTCATATTTATTCTTTATTTCATGATGATTCAACTTATTTTGTGATGCGTTTTTATAAATAAGGCTCTGTTCTTTTCAACTTAAGTTCAGTTCCATTCAGTTCAGTTCAGATCAGTTCAGTTCAGTTCAGGTTTGGTTAGTTCAAATTTGTACTTCAATTAAGTTAAGTTCAGTTCAGTTCAGATCAGTTCAGTTCAATTCAGTTCAATTCCGAAAATCTCAGTTGAAAAGAACAGAGCCTAAGTGAGTGGTGCATACAAAGAATATCACCAGTAACAACGTAATAAAGTTTATGAGAGTAGTTTAAATGAATGCAGAAAACACTCATATCAATAACGTGCAGAGGCGGAGACAGAAGAGGGCGTCCCCGTCCTGAATTAAAAAATTAACTTATTTTACACATAATTTTTTAAAATTCTAGTGTTTTGTCTCTGGATTGGTAAAACGTCATTTTTCGCACGGGTGCCCCCAAACCACTTAAATCTTGGCTCTATTGAAAATCTTTTTGAGAATTCATCTATAATAATTTATTGTAAGAGTTAAAGGGTGTTTGACACGTAGGAATTCAATATGAGGTGTTTTACTGGAAAACATTTTGGTCATGGTACGAGCACGAGTAACGGTAAAGTGTACAATTTTTCGTTCGTGATGGACTCGGGTTGTCATTTTGAGCTGAGTTCGAGAGTTGCCACATTGACACAAAAACGTGATACAACTATTACAAAAACTTGTGGAAAACGTGATTTTCGGAAAAACGATATCGGTGCTCGTTACTTATCAGTGCCCTCTGTAATACATATCAGTGCTTGTGTTAGGGTATTAGTGTCTCGTTTTTTCTAAAATCACGTCTTCCGATTCGATGATTATATATGACCTAAAATGGAAAGTGAATGGCGGTGCAAAGTGGAGTTTAACAAAAATAGAATTACAGAATTGGGGCAGCAGCCGTCTCTAATATAAAACCACAAACAAGAAGAAAAAAGTACACACAAGTCTGCACAAATCAAACTTTTCTTCTCATCATCAAACCGATCTCTCTGTTTCTTCTCAACAAATTTACTCATCGAGGTAAATTAGCTCCCCTTTTGTTTCTTCGTCTTGCTTTCTTGTTTGCTATTGCGTTCTTTGTCGATTAGGTTTCTGAATTGATGAAAAAAGATGGAATCTTGCCTGTTCTTGGACTTTTATGTGGAAATTGATTATTGGGTTTTTTAATACTTGCGTGTTACGATCTTTCCTGTTTTGTTTGCTGCCAAAATTGGGAATAGGGTTTGTCTTGATTGTTTGAATTCGATTCGATTGAGCTCAGATTTGTGTTAGGTGTACTGTTTCTGATTTTGCTTTTCTGAAATTGAAATTAAGGAGGAAACTGCTTGGGAAGCTATTATGTAATCTAGAGACGTGTTTTGATTTTCAGAATAGATAGGGGTGTGTGTTTGTGTATGGTCTTGTGAGTGGCTTGGTTATGTGTTTTTTACTATTCAGTGTGTTTATTAGCTGCAGGACGTGTTCTATTTTCAAGAATCGGATTAGGTTCTACTGTCAAGAATTGTGCAGTGTTGAATTTCACTTTGTCCTTATTATGCTTGAAACATTTGAGCTACTATAAATAGTTGTGCAACTGCAATGTCTTCGTCCCACTACTGAGTTTGAATCCTGGTTAAACTCTTGCTGAATGCTTTGGAATTGATAATGTTTAAGTTGTTAACACACGTGCATCTTTCTTGTCCGTCGTGCACACTATAGTTTTGGATGCCATATGTGAGTTGATATGCTTCTGTCTTTGAAAATTTTATAATCCTGAAGGCAACAGATACCTCATGGAATGGAATAATAGCTTCCTGTTTAGTGTGTAGCTTTATTCGACTTTGTGAGTTTATAGATGTTACAAGCAAGTACTACCTGTGTAAGTATAAGAATGACCAAGACAATGGTTTCTAATCCACTCAATGTTGTTTTCGTGTTTGAAAATTTCATAATTCAAAACAGAACAGATACCTCATGGAATGGAATAGTGGCTTCCTGTTTTGTGTGTAGCTTTATTCGACTTTGTGAGTTTATAGATGTTACAAGCAAGTACAACCTGTGTAAGAATAAGAATGACCAAGACAATGGTTTCTAATCCACTTAATGTTGTTTTCTGTCTTTGAAATTTCATAATTTTGAAAAGAACAGATACCTTATGGAATGGAATATTGGCTTCCTGTTTAGTGCGTAGCTTTATTAGACTTTGTGAGTTCATAGATGTTTTAAGCAAGTACAGCCTGTGTAAGTATAAAAATGGCCTTGAGAATGCTTTCTATAATCCACTTAATGTTGTTTTCATTCTTTTTGCAGCGTTGATTTTCTGCTAGACAGCTCTTACTACCGAATTTTCATGTCTGATTTTGACGTCCAGGTTCCTGGCACCTTTGGTGAGTGCTTTCCTGCACCTCCTTGATACTCTATGCATTTGATTTTCTTTTTATTGTCATTTTTGTTATTACGTGGAACTGATTCCTGAACATGGTGTATCCTGTTGGCCTTTCTAGATCCTTTTGCTGAGGCAAGCGCTGAAGACGCGGGTGCAGGATCAGCAAAAGAGTACGTGCACATTCGTGTGCAACAGCGTAATGGTAGGAAAAGCCTGACAACTGTCCAGGGGTTGAAGAAAGAGTTCAGTTACAATAAAATACTCAAGGACCTTAAGAAAGAATTCTGCTGCAATGGTACAGTCGTCCAGGACCCTGAGCTAGGCCAGGTCAGGACCCGACATGAAGTGTTTTCTGCTTTCTATTTTCTTGGTGAAGTATAATAATTAATAAGTAATAACCCTCATTTTCTGTGGCTGTGTGTAGGTTATACAACTCCAAGGTGACCAGAGAAAGAATGTTTCCAGCTTCCTTGTTCAGGTACCGTACGTTTTTATTGTTGATTTTATTAGTAGGCACCTACTTTTTTAATGTTCTTCTATTGTATATTTGTGTTATTTAACTTCAGCTACCCTCGATTTGTTATTATAGGCTGGCATTGTGAAGAAAGATCAAATCAAGATCCATGGTTTCTGAGGAGCTGCTGTGGCTGTAACATCGTACTCCTTGAAGTCGCCTCACTGCTTATAAACTTCATGAATTTCTAAGAACACCGCTCTTGTCTGGGTTCATATTATCTTAGGCAAATATGTCCTGTGTCTTTCAATATTGCAAAACAGTAATCACTATGCAGTCTCTTGCTTTTCCTTAGCTGATGTATGTGTCTCGTCCCGGTTTCTATATCCGTCAACATGTTACTCTTAGCGGTTTTTTCTTCTGATTGGCCATTTTCTGTTTGACTTGTTTCGGTTACTCAATCAGATTGGAATATTGTTGAAATGGACATATGTTCTTGGACAAAGTTGCTTTGAGGTTTATTTGCACAATTTATGGAATGTGTAGATTATCAATCTCCTTTGGCTTACAAAATGCGCAAGGTTTAATATGACTGAAATGATTATGTAACCGAATGAGGGATGAAGAAACCGAAGTGAAACTAATCTAGTTATCCTTGTTACTGTATATATATGCTGCACAATACTACACTATATAAGGATGTGCTGCCTGTAACTTTGTAGGCTAAGTTTTAGGTGTGAAGTTTTAGGTGTCAATAAAGGGGATACGCGCTCTGGCGGTTAGGTAGTAGCGAGCAAATGGTTTCTTTTCATGGATACACTCCAGAGGCCAATAAGTTTACACACCAAAACTTCACTTGAGTAGCAAGTACTCTAGATCTGTCGATTGGGACTATAGGCCCGAACCCATGACGTCTGCCATCTCTAGCCAGTTGATGCAGATCTTCGTTAGTTGTAGTTATATGCACGGAAAACTGACTTAGGGCATGGATGTACTGCTGTCTTTCTATCTTTGCAAACTCGGTTATGGAAAGAGAACATTGGCAATCTACAAAAATATCAGCATCAGTGTATTGTATTTGGTCCAACATTCTACTCTTCTCACATACTTGCATTACCAGACAAACATGGTTATACAAAGTCTGGAGTTGCAAACCAATTAAACACCACAAAAAATCTGGACTGTGGAAATGTATCCAGTTTGTGAGCCACTTGCTGCAAGTCTGTCTCCTCCCATCATGTCATCAACATCAGTACTCTAAAATGCGTGGAGGTAAGTAACCTACAGATTTCAAATCGCTTATCTCAACAAACTGCAACAGCTGTTGATAGATGTACTCGTATCGAAAAGGATAGGCTGATAGCCAAGTGGCAGTTCAGGTGCATATCACGTGAAATCGTGACATGGCAGATGAATTTCACGTGACGATGATACGATGGATGTCCAAATCGCTGCTGAGCAAGCCAAGTAACATCCACATCAGCAAACATTTACCTGCAGTCTTACAAGAGAGTTTTGTAATGGTCCAAAGGAGAACCTTTTGCTTCTACACAGAAGATACATGAACATGTGTGTAAAGACTAAGCAAGTCTGATAGTACGAACATGAAAAGGATAGTGTATCCAATTGCCTCCTAAAAATCAGTGTTTGCGGCGCAAGGTTTTCGTCTTTTGAGAACAAGCTAATTACGAATAAATTTACACCAGAAACGTAATTCGAAAAACACCCCCTCAAAAAATGATGCTGAAAGATATTTACCGTGCAACCAGCCAATGACAAAACTGACCTACCGGGGGTGGGGATAAGTAAAGCCTTCTTGTACTTCCTATGTGAAGATGCCAAATATGTGGTGCACCACTCATGGTGATATGGAGAATTCAATATCTGCTGCAGAGCTTATCCATCATCCACTCATTCACTGCTACATCTCAAATTTTATCACATTGGCAGTTGGCAAAACGTACCTGAGCCCAAAATGATCTAACAGAATTTACGCACTTCGGTCCCCACTGCAATGTACAGTTAGTTTTCGGAAGGTAAGGTAAATGACCATTTTTTTTCCAGATTTGAAATAATATCTCATACATGTGAACATGAGAGGGACATCATGATGGACAATACCCTATGAGAAATCAATGTAACAGCTACAAGGCGATTACTACAATGCGTCATTGATTAATACAAGGCGTAAGGCTCCCTCCGTCTTGGGAAGTCATTCCTCCTTAATTTAAACTTGTGGAGATCACATTACACTATCTTACAAGTAGGGAACTGGGAGATAAGGAGTATATTAACACTTGATATACACTTGTATGTCATCTAAATGCACTTGAGGTTTCGTCTATTTGATCATTAAACTTCCATACTTCAATCAAATAAACAAAATCCTGGCGTTGAGCCGTTGACTAGATACCAAGTTTAGGTGGTAAGGTCTTGGCTGGGTTGTTGTTAGCTAGTTATATAAGATGGTAGTTCTCACCTATCACCATGACATACCTGGACCACATTTTTTAAACCACAAAAAATTCAACAAAACAGAAAAGAACAAGAATATTTAAGTCCGTACATCTAGATCATGGGGTACTGCTGCATCATGTCCCAGAACAAATAAACCAATCACAGCAGATTGAGATTTTATGGAGTTAACAGCAGATTGAGATTTTATGGAGCTGAAGGTTCCTGTCATGGTAACTGAGTTTAACAAGGAAAATTGACAGGTAGATGAAACCAGAAAATATATCGAAAGACACCAGTGAAAAGTAAACTAGAACCAGAAGAAATATTGAAAGACACCAGTGAAAAGTAGTAAACTAACTTAGTATCCATGAAAGTGTACTCTATGTAGTAAGTACACAAATAGATCTAGTATTCTGGATCTTCGTACACCCTAGTTACCACAATCTTCTGCTAACTTGCCTCTTAACTTCTTATGCACTTGAGCCAAATAACCAATGAGCCATGCGCGAACATGGCCCACGGCTAAGAAATCCCAGAGCTTTACTCCCCAAGCGAATCATATTAGTCCAAGTGCCCCGGAAAAATCACAATCATGCACTTACTATTCTAGCATATGACCAGGGAATGAGGATAACTCCTTTTGTCTCACTGCAGCTCACATCTTTATATTAAACAATCCGTCCATGTGCCACATACTACAAGCCATACATAGTCTATATTTTCAGAGACATCTGTCTTAGAGAAAGAGCAGCAAGACGATATGGCTAGTTCTAAAAATTCTTCGTCAGCTGATAACTGGCTAGATGGTACTCAAGGTAATTAACACAACCCTTTCATGCTACATGCATTAGCAACTTAATTTCTTCTATATATCTTCTTTGAATCACACATATGCTCTACATGCACATTTTCTTGATTAACTGATCTCAAACTAGCTTCACTTTTATCATACAAAGTACCTGACAAGAAATTATACTGTACGTAGGAGAAGCAAACAGCCATGAATTGCGTCTTCATTTTTCTAAAGATGAAGAAGAACTGATCATAAGGATGTATAACCTGGTCGGTAATAGGTATGTGACTGTCCATATTTAGTCCTTCCATCTATGTTGGTATCCTGTTCCTCACAAACTACCATCTCAATGGCCCCAGATGGTCATTAATCGCCGGGAGAGTCCCTGGAAGAACTGCTGAGGAAATAAAGAAATACTGGATTGAGAACAAAGATGCTTTCAAAAAGAAATAAATGTCAGTTATGCATTCTCGAACAATATTGCTATTCTATGAATTGAAGCCACGGAAGAATTTCACAAGCAGCCGGGACAGCTTTGTATGCCTTAGCAGAATCATTTGTTTCTTCCTATTAGAATGTAATTTAATAAATATTTATCCAAATTTGCCACCTGTTGTACTCTTGTCATTGTAATAGTAAGTTATATGTACAGCATGCTGCAGCACTGAAACAGGTGTGAGATAAGATTCCATAGGATCATATCCAATCTGCAAACTACACATAATGCTCAGCTCAACACAGGATAAGTTAGTTTTCAAAGGTGTTTATATCACAAGACATAATGCAGTTTCATGTTGCCAAGAGTTAAAAAGCCTTTACTCAATGCTGGAAACTCACTTTTCTAATCATTAACTCTCGGCACATACCACAAAGTTTCTAGGCTGAAAGTGTGAAACTGTAGAATCATGAATCATGATCCACATGTTTGACATATTTAAAGGTATAGTATCAGCAAAATTTCTCAACAGACTTAGATCTTAATAGCTTACCTATTTGTTATGTGGACATTACTACATGTGCGCTGGAACCATCGGCAGCCAACCACGTGCCCAAGAAGTCATTCTATAAAAAGATTACTAGTCCCGTTATGCTATCCAAGTTCTAACTAACATGTTGAGTTAAAGATACATTAAAGTAGTTACAAATGGATCCGGATAAGATTGACAGATAGGAACAGCAAATGAATTTAATCTTAGAGATAAAATAACCTAAATCAGGTTTCTCCCGTCTCCATCAGGAAGGTTAGACTAGACATAGCTTCCAGCTGACAAAAAACCAATTGCATTAGGACACTTGATCTCTAGGACACAGGGCTGAGCAGTATTACTGTATTAGGCAAAGCAGTCACTATAATATAATCTGCTCCTATCCTTTACAAAACATTGTAATATATTTCCCAGTCCATATCTATAAAATTTCTTTGAAGACTGGAGACAGGTCTTCCTCCTGAATCTCTTCTCACTTCTCAGAACACTCACACACAAAAAGATATAATTGTACAGGGTAAAAGACAACTCCCTGATAACAAGGTATTCGAATTTTCACATCCACATGAATTGAACAGAACACGAAGATAGTTGGAGAATAAGGTGAGATAATTGAAAAGGCATGAAGAAATCAAAGTTACTGCATACAATATGGTATATAGATTGAGAAAGAAAATGTATTTAGTACTTCAACACCATCCAATTAACAAAAACCAGCTTAAGGTTTCATTGAAAATGATAAAGCAGTACAATTAGGTTTCCATGGAAGTAGCCAACAACAGAAATACCATATGAAGCATGATAATCATCGCTTTGTTTGACACCCAGTTTGATATACAGATTAAAGTTTACAGTTACTAGGGGCCTTCTCTAATCAACCATCCATGGCTTCAAACGTTGCTCTGCTTGTAGGACTTAGTGTCAAGTACCTGCTTCCCACACATTGCGCATACTCCTGCATTCACCAAAAACAACCTTGGAACTTTCTGCAAGCAGATCATTCATATAACATAGATGTGACTGGAAAAAAGACGAGAGGTGTACCTTTACTATATGCACATGTATGACAGTACTTGCCATCCTGATGAACTTGTTGCTTACAGATAACACATTTGGTCTTTCCGTAAGGTGTCCATCTGCAATGAAATCAATTTTCCATTTATCAGATGAAAAAAACAAAACAAAAAAAGAAAAGAAAAAAGGGAATCAGGCATGTAGAAGTTGTCGAAAACAATGGAAATTCACAGGGTGACATGTGGACAAACAATGCAGTGAACAAGTGATGCTAGAACCAACATTCCTGGAAGCAGGACTCAGAATTAAAAATTAGTAACTATACTACTTCACTGAAGTGCTGGAGCTAGTAAAGATAACAAGTAATCAACATTAAACTACCATATAATAACCATAACCACACTCAAGCCTCATCGTTTAAATGAAAGTGATAACCATCCTCATGGTTATAAGCTTGTAACAATCATACTTACTTATACAATTATTAGTTATTACACAAATAACGAATAAAGGGTTGGGCGACCTATCTCAATGCACATTTAACTTAGATCTTACAGTTGACATATCAATAGTGCACTATTCTGCATTTCAGCCAAAACGAAATAGTGTGCTACGTGTGCATTATTATCAATCCTTGGGCTTCGGTGCAGTAAGGGAGACAGTGGCCACGGTGGAGATTAGCAACTATGTTAGTCAATGAATGAACCAAACATATTTCTACTCTTAAAGCAAATGAATTCTTCTAAGTATTAATCCAAAGGTGGCAACTAGTACTCATACAACAACAGCCTCCCTCCTATCAAAATAGCTACTCATACAAGGCAACAAACATGCCCCAACACAAAATCATGAGTAATACTAATAATAGAACGAATATTTGTAGGATTTAGTTCTCATATGACATAAAAATCATACACCTATTAAGCAACAAAGATATGCAGCCAAATAGACCAAAACAGCTACCAAGGAAACACACTTAAGCTGAGAGTTAAACTTAGTTAATTCTTAATGCTTTCTTACAGAGACAGAAATCTACTTGCAGGTCTTCTCATGAGCTTTTTTAGCTGCTTAAGACAATTTACTCATTCACAAGCCCTTTAGTACTGTCTGCAAACAAGAAACACCTCCACTCAAACGAGCACACTCTTATAGAAGTATAGTTTGCTCATACTTAAAAGAGATGATTAGCTTAAATCAGGAGTTTCTTAGATTGACCTGGGGCAGGCTTCTATAGCCAGCGTTTCTAATAATTACATTAACCCAAACAGATGCAATATCCTCGATCATAACCATCACAACATAATGACGTATAACCCATCAAAAGCAACAAAATCAACTAAATATATTTACTAAGCACTTGCAGACAGTCTCTTATTAAAATACATAGCCAAAAACACCTACAATCAACTAGCAACTAATGATGAGGAACAACAATCAGCAATTACGATCATTACGCGAAAAAAGAGAGGCAAAAACATATAAAGCCAAAGAGCAACTAATCATGAGGAACAACAATTATCAATTACTACAATTAGGCGAAAAAAGAGGGGCAAGAAAACCCTAACCTGTTCTTCTTGGAGAGGAGCTTGTTCTCATTGATTTTTCGGCCACCGCCTTCGGTGGTATTTGAAGCACCATCCTTCCACTTGTCCGGTACAATCACCTTTCCGAGCTTCTTCTCGCCTGTAAAAACGTCAAAATTAGTACAATTCTCTCAATCTGAGGGAAACCGATCAACGATGAGTATTGAATGAGAACAGAGAAGAAGAGACTTACACTTTTCGCAGACCATGGCTTAGCGGGATTAGCAGCTGAAGCTCGAATTAGCTTGGAGAGAAGAAGATTCAGTTTTCGAATATTGATTATGATGATGATTTCCCGACAGAGAGGGGGAAGAAGAAATAGTTTGATCGAGTATATATATGAACTACTTTCTTGATACACTAATCACCTAATCCTATTAGTAATCTGTTAGAGTCGGGTCGGGTCGGGTCGGGTCCGTTCAGTTCGGGTATGTGTAAATTAAATTTATGCTTGAATTCAGTTTAGTCCAGTTCTGTTCAGTTAAGTTCAATTACATTTAAAGAGTTTTAGGTGAATTGAACATTTCAATTTAGTTTAGATCCATTTAAATAGACTCAAACTTTCAGGTGAATCAAACGGGACCTAAATTCATATGAAAGACTCCAATTAATCAAATCAGAGTATCAGACCGATATTCTGAGCCAGTGTTGTGACTCTGACGCATGACATGAGTCACACAAGTGACGCGTGACATGAATCACTTATATATATTTTATGTCTAATATCATTGTTCGCACAAATTTACATTCAAAATCACCATGTCCCAACTAAACTGTCTCGTAAAAGCTTCTTAGCCTCGTTGTCGAGCTTCTGATGGGGTTGGAGGAGTAATTGCCTCTTCAAGCCTCTAGACCGGGGTAAATGTTTCGAGAAACCAACTTTCTACACTTCTTTGTCAAGCCTCTTCTGCAGCTCTCAACCCTTAAAGCATTTGTAATCACCGTCAATTTGAATAGGAACCTATACTGATTTACCTTCGAAGTCACTAAAATACTTATACCAAATCTCCTTGTATACCCTTTATCATACTTGTTCTTTATCGATGTGTTTAAGATTTTATAAATTGTGTTTAACCATATACGACCTGCACAATATGCCTTAAATATTTAGATTTTGATCGTAATTTTTGGTTCATTTTTAGTGAGTTATAAATTTATAACGTGGTTAAAAGATTTGGAGGTAAATGCAGGAGATACATGATTAGTCTCCATGTGCATGAACATGTAATGTAATGCCAATAATCTTGGAAAAATATATATATTGATGATACTCAAGAATTTATCAAGAAATTGCAAATCTCAATAGGCATAAATTTCTTTCTTGATGATAGGAGTACAAGATAATTTGAATAAACATATGTATACAACACCGCAAATAATTAATGAATACATCAAGTGAACTTCCTCCTATACTCCCAAAAAACATTCACATGCTTTGCCTGATCAATACCAATAATCGTCATCTTCGCTCCCTGAGAACGAATCCTAATGTTTACGCGACCCTTAGGCGTATGGGTTCAACCAACACTCTTCTGGCAATTTCGGGAACCTTTCAGTGTCCTTGCAGTAATCGTAGATCACAAGGTTCCTTTCCACCCACGCGAAATCTGTCTGCTGATCAGCTGAAAGGTGCCATGCGTTGTATTGATCCCACCAGTTGTCTGTTGTGGTGGCCACACAGTCTGGGAAAGGCTCCTTCCATTGGCATGCGTCTACGCTGAAGTCCTTGTAAGATGACACAAATGGTGCGCTTTTCCAGTCGGTTTTCTCCAATCCACCCCTTGTGGCCCAGTCATCAGCGTCCCAGATGCTGGAGAACAAGTACATTGGTTTCTCCGTGGGGAAGAAGGTGTTGGTGTAATTTGCGTTCTTGAAGACTCTAATGGGAACTCTGTCTACGAAAAACCTGTTCAGGAAAGAATACAGTGTAAAGGCTTTGGTTGTGTTATACACCTGTGTATGATTTACTCCAAGTCTCCAACAGCCACAATGAGACGTATTATGTACTTATCACCATCAGAATTAAACAAAAATTTGTCCTAACAAACGACAAATGCAGAAAGTTCATGTTCATAGTTTACTAGCAAATCAAGCCCAAAGTCCTGTGAATCAGTATACGATTGTGAACTTTAACATCTTACACAAGACAGGCAATGATGTGCTAGATATCTATCCGTAATATTGGCTATACACTAAACAACTAGCCCTAAAGAAATAGAACTAGACATAGCTTAGCAACCAAAAGATCTATACTAAGTATCTCTTGTATTGAAAGAGTGAATCATCTTAACGATCTATAGTGCCATGTGATGATGTGTACAATTACAACATGAACATAACAGATTCCGACTTTATTCAACTAGTACACATTTCGCACCAAAGTACAAGGAGAACTACACAAATGCTTAGCCGATTAAGCACCATATATGTAAGGCATTAGGCAATAGGTGCAGCAATATCTCATTATTGAGAAAATGAACATATAAGAACTTACACAAGCTGGTGAGTGTTCCACAATATGGAATAGGTATGGAAATCCTCAGTTGGGTCAAACCACAAACTGTGCCTCATCTCACGGTTCCCAGTTCCATTCTGGTAAATATTGGTCTGGATAACATAAGGCTGCCCTGTTCTATTCCCCAAAAACTCAATATCCACCTCATCCCTCGATTCCCAACCCGCAACATTATCCGAATCAGCTTCCGAGCACATCTGCAGAACCAAAACAAAAGCTCCATCAGACTTATTAAGATCAGAATAAGTCAGCTAGCAATAGCATCTACTAAAATTAAGCAAAAGTTCAGACTAAAGCTGAAAAGAATGTAGGGATTATCCAAGTAAACATTGTACAAAGCAATAACCAATCTATAAGACTATAACCAATCCATAACAAGAACTTCTTTTCATCAGCCAAACAACTTCAAAATCACATCTTTAGCTAGACACATCATATATCTTAGCTACAAACATCATATGTTCAAATACAAACACGAAGTTATGAACCGAAACATGTAACATTGATCCCGACATAAAGAGGATACAATATCTTGCAAAATTCTGTAAATCAACATTAGGATAAGCTGGAATTGGGGACTCACATAATAAGCAGTGACAACTCCAGCTGAATCACCACCAACAAGCTTCACCTTCATACTGAACCACCCAAATCTATACTTCTCCTTTGTCATAAACCCACACCCTAAAATCACAATCACAAATCACAAAAATGAGTTCACACTTTCACACAACAAATAACCAAAACTGAAAGGGATTAAGCTGGAAATATAACTAAGTACCAGCATCTTTGTCCATATTGAGATTCCAGATCTGTCCATCTTCAGACGTCTTGAAATGGGTATCCGGGCAAGTCTTGCTGAAGTAGCCATCAAAAGCCGAGTCTGCTGCGTTTGAAAACGTACTACAAGCACACAGCACAAGAACAAGAACGCAAAGTAAACCACTTCTCTCCATTTTCTTGGCCGGAGAAGCAGCAGTTTTACTACTTCTGGGGTTGAAGAATCAGATGGTTCCTGTGAAGAGAATGAATGAGGGGATTTAAAGCAAGCAATATATGTTCTTTCTCGGGGCTGCAGGTACAACTGGAAGCGGAGATGTGAAATTTAAATATTTAAAATAGTCTAAATATAGTTGTATAGCACCAGTGTTTACTATAAGTAAATTAACTTCGAATAACCTCAAAACGTTTGTAACCGAGTGGCAAACTGAGTTACTCCGGATTTAATTAATTAAATATTCCACAAACTTCAATATAGAGGAAATAATCATTTATAATGAGATCAACCTCGTAACCTCTTGAATTCGAAGTGTCTTCACTTGACATTCAGTTAGAAACGATTTTACAGTTTGATTTTAAACTGAGGGAGGCAATAATTGTACTGGACCGACACATGGAGAAAGCTAGTGTGGATTTGATTTTTGACAAAGAAACATGTTATACAGACAGGATGCCAACTTTTATTTAATTCAATTATTAACACTTGCGTGGGAGAACGTGATCTTGCTGTTGTTTGATTAGTGTAATCACTTAACAAAACAAATACGGCCCGTTTGGCCAAGAGTTAGCTAATTGAGTTTTTTGAGTTAGTTAGTTGAGGAATAGTGAATAGTAAGTGAAAGATAGTTGAGTATTTTGGGAGAGAGAGTGTAGGTTTTAGGAGGGAATATTATAGAGATGTAAGAGATGTGTAAGAAAGGTGTAAGAAGTGGGGTATGTGGTTAAGAGATAAAAGTGGTAGGTATGTGGGGTATGTGTATGAGTGTGTAAGAGATGTGTAAGAGATGTGTAAGAGTGTGAAAGGAATAAATAGGGGTATGGGAGATTGTGACACTAACTGAGTTACTAGTTGCTGGCCAAACACAACAAAATTCAATTAGCAATTAGCTAAATGCTAATTGAGGTCACTAGTTTTTTTTTTTTTTTTTTTTTTTTGGAATCAGCAAATTTATTTCTTAGAATAAGAAAGATTACAAGTGCATAGTAATGCACAAAAGTATCCAATCTACTAAATAATACAAATGAGCGGGTGAGCTACCCAATCTACTAAGGACGAACGACGGGAAATAACGCCTCTCTCCCGAAACCATAACCAAAGATGATGTTGAATACGAGACAGCAACTGTCGAGGAATCACCAAAGTATTATGAAAGTGTCGGTCATTCCGAGACAACCAAATAAGCCAAATTACGCACTGAGAAATGGTATTAGCGATCATCATGTTGTTACGAATACCGATGAGAGCAGGGCCAGCAACACAAGAGACGACAGATTGAAAAGTTGCAGACTTGCATCCCAGCCAAGAATAGACCAACTCCCAAACCCGACAACTGAATGAGCATTCGGTGAACAGGTGCAAGGCAGATTCCTGTACTAAGCAGCATAAAGGGCACTTCCATTCAATCTCAGAACTGAGGATATTACGATGCAAAAGGTTGTCTTGAGTCGGCAAACGATCCAATAATAATCTCCAACTACATAGTTTCACTTTCAGAGGTGCTGCGGAAGACCAAATCAACTTGTTCCAATCCAAAGTCACTGGTAGCCGTACCAATAAAGAAGAGGAATTCGACAATTGCTGCACATAACCCTGGCGAACTGAGTAACATTCCGCAGCAGTTGATTTCCATATCCAACAATCATCTTCTGATACGGCTAATAATCTTGCGGAGCAAAGTTGTGAAATCTCACTGACGAGGTCCTCTTCCCATGCGTAAAGAGGACGACGCCAATTCCAAACCCCCGATGAACGAGCTGCAACAGAACACAAAGGTTCAAGTTCAATCTGGAAAAGACGGGGATACATGAGCTTAAGAACACGACCTTCACCCAACCATGGATCCATCCAGAACTGCGTAGATAGACCGTTTCCAATGCGTTTGAAACATTTCAATCGAAACCAAGTAGATTCCTTAGCAATAGCCAACAATTGCTTCCACCATGTTGAATCCAGTCGAGAGGCTGTATGAGTATCACTGAGAAGATGTTGACCGACATTGCCATAACGAGATTTCAGGACAGAAAGCCAAAGAGTATTACTGCCGCAAAGAATTTTCCATACCCACGAGATTAGAAGTGCTCGATTAAACTTGACCATATCTCGTACACCCAAACCACCCTCCGGCTTTTCACGACAAATGTTATCCCATCGCACCCAAGCCAACTTTCTGTCACCACCCGTGCTTACACCCCAGAAGAAAGAGATCAATATTGACTTGAGAGCAGAAGAGGCAGCAACTGGCATTTTAAAGAAAGACATGTAATAAAGTGGTATTGAGGTGAGAACCGCTTTAATAAGAATTAGCCGTCCACCAGCCGACAGATGCTTATTCTCCCAAGAATGCAGTCGGTTATGAACTTTCTCGATAACTGGTTTCCACATATGTAATCTGGATGAATTATCACCAATTGGCATACCCAGATAAGTACACGGCAAAGTCCCAATCATGCAATTCAAGACAGAAGCCCAATCATGTAATAAGGACTCTTCCACACCCACACCCATGAGACTACATTTCTTAAAATTAATCTTCAAACCGGAAACAGCTTCAAAGCCCCGCAAAATAGCTTTCAAAGTGGATATATTAGAAAAAGAAGCCTCGCCGAGAAAGATGGTATCATCTGCATACTGTAAAATGGATACAGGCACCT
>JAYMSL010001585.1:0-16674 GCA_036897195.1 Plantago coronopus
AGTATACCGTGCAAATGTTGGCGTTCTTATTTTTCGTATATATTAAATTTATTCGTCCAATTCCATATTATAGTTACTTTTATATTGCACAACCAAATATTTTATCTATTAAAAAATCATTATCTCGAACTCATTACCAACATTTTTTCTTTCAAAAGTAATATATTTTTTTTTATCTTACCTTAAAAAATCAATTGTCAACTATTATATTGTGCGAATGAAGTACACTATTTATTTCAGTTATTGTTCACTATAAAGACAAGGCAACATAGAGGAAACCCCTTCCCATATTACAAATTTAATGTGCATGCATCTTAAGACAATATAAGTAACTAAGCCATCAAATTTTCGACGGTATTCCTGATTTTGTTAGTACCTATTAAAAAATAGAAATGTAGATTCATTAAATTGTTTTACAAAGTGCATTATATATGTTTGAGTGTCCAATAAATGAATTTCATATAACTAACAACATACTACTTCCGTTGTATTGCAACTTTTCTAGGTTGACTTTTTCTTCGAACTTTGACCTTGAACTGATTGAAAATTATACAACTAAAAAATAGTTTTAAATTATTATGAAAATAGTTAGATATACTTTTATGTTATAATTTTATTACATTTTTATCCGCTCTAATTTAAGAGTAATTTGTATTCAAAGTTTTTTTCTTTTTTTTTTTTAAAAGTAAAGCTCAGGAAGCTTGTAAAAAACTGAAGAAAATACTATTTAAGTTGTCATTGAAAATTAAGAAAAAGGTTCTTTCAACCCGCGACCACGCACAGAGAAAAATATACTTATACAATTATGAATTTATGAACGTTGTGATTACTTACTTTTGTGTACACAAATATACAGTACTAATGTGTAATGCCCAACTTTCATTTCTCCATTACTAATGTTTTTTTTTATCCTTATTTACAAGATCTACTTATACATTGTAGACGATGCAATTTTTAGTTCATTTAATCATGAATATTTGTCATGTGCGACTGATCACGACTGATCTAGTCGATAATCGATCTTCAAAGTTGCTATTCGAATAACAACTTCTTACACTTACAACGTTCAAAATTTCACTCATGTAGCCTCAAGTCCCGTGTCATGCCGAGTCGAACCGTGCTCAGTTCTCACCATGGTATATTCTAGGTTCCCAACATATCATTATTAACTGAAATTACTCCATTTTATTTAACTCATGTGGGTCAATATTATATTTAGTCTGTTAAAGAGTTCTAGAGTGTTCGAGTTGATGACAAAAGGGATGAAAATCCAACGGCTGAGATGAAACTACATTTATCATATTCTGCAAAATATAAACCTACCCAATCCAGTAGCGTAGTAACCATAGCACCAGAAAGAAATCCCAGATAAACCCTCTCCTCCCTATCCTCAATCCCCATTCCCTCATTCCATCCATCTATGGCTTCAGCTTTCTCCGGCATGTCTTCCGTCGGCTCCTTAGCTGCTACCGGCTCTCGTGTCATGGATGATAAACTCGCCTCAATTTCACCCTCTACCTGCTCATTTGGCCGGAGGAAGACCGTTTCCTTGAGGAAATCCCGCCCCTCTCAGATAACTGCAGCTGCCAAGGAGCTCTACTTCAATAAGGACGGCTCAGCTATTAAGAGATTGCAGGTTTGTGTGTTTTTGTTGTTGTTGAACTGTTTGTTTTTGTGCAGCTGGTTTGTAATTGTGGTGATTGTTGTGTGTAGAATGGTGTGAACAAGCTAGCAGATCTGGTTGGTGTTACGCTTGGACCCAAGGGACGAAATGTGGTTCTCGAGAGCAAGTACGGTGCGCCTAAAATCGTTAATGATGGTGTCACTGTTGCCAGAGAGGTGAGAGTGCTACTGCTGTCTGCTAGTTCAGTTCATGTGGTTATGTATTGAATAGAGAAACGATGTTTGCTTGTTCATTTGAGCTGTGCTTAGCGTTGACTTATCAGTTTATTCAAAAACATTGCCGGTTTATTGAATGCCTAAATAGTAGTAGCTATTTACCTGATTTGGAAATTGAATACAGGTTATCGTCTATGTGAGCAGTAGTTTATCATTGGCTTTCACGCACTTAATTAGCTAGTTTTGCTAAACGTAGACATATTCTATTGATAGGTCTTGTATGAAATGTTATAGCTTAAGGATGTGGAGATTGAACTATGCTAGATACTATTGTATATTGTGAGCAATTTATTAGCTAGTTTTGCTAAACGTAGACATGTTCTACTGGTAGGTGCTTTTCGTGTATGAAATGTAACAGCTAACGGACGTGAAGATTGAACTATGCTAGATACTAGTTATATATAGTGAGCAATTTTATTATGTGTGGATTTCCATCTTGTATAATAGTTGTCGATTATCAACGAGCATAGAGGAATAAGTTTTCTGTGCTTACAGGTTGAGTTGGAAGATCCAGTTGAGAACATTGGAGCTAAATTAGTTAGGCAAGCTGCTGCTAAGACCAACGACTTGGCTGGAGATGGAACGACTACATCTGTTGTCCTTGCACAAGGTCTTATTGCTGAAGGTGTTAAGGTAACAGGCTATGATAACTTTTTGTGGCTATATCTTTTGACATTCAATGTTTTGAATGACTTGCTTATCCTGGTAAATGTGATTATGTTGTTTTCAGGTTGTAGCAGCTGGTGCAAACCCTGTGCTTATTACTAGAGGAATTGAGAAGACAACCAAAGCTCTAGTAGCTGAGCTCAAGGCCATCTCTAAAGAGGTACTACAGTACGGCTTAGTACTTTCTCTCGATTTTCGATACACCAAAAAATCGTTTTCGTTTTGCTATGGATATTATTGGTGTAATGGGTGGTTGAGTGGTTGCAATTGTTTAATGGTATTCAGGTGGAGGACAGTGAGCTTGCAGATGTTGCTGCAGTCAGTGCTGGAAACAACTATGAAGTGGGAAATATGATTGCCGAAGCTCTGAGCAAAGTTGGTAGAAAGGGTGTAGTGACTCTTGAAGAGGGTAAAAGTGCTGAGAACAGTCTCTATGTCGTTGAAGGAATGCAGTTCGACCGTGGTTATGTCTCTCCCTATTTTGTCACTGACAGTGAAAAAATGACTGTTGAGTATGAAAACTGCAAGGTAAGCAATTCTCATTATAATTGAGAAGGATTGATTGAGTCTTTAAGTTTCTTATGAAGTCATTTGTTACTGCAGTTGTTGCTTGTTGACAAGAAAATCACAAATGCTAGAGACCTTATCAATGTATTGGAAGACGCTATTAGAGGTAGTTACCCAGTTGTGATTATTGCTGAAGATATCGAACAAGAAGCTTTAGGAACTCTTGTTGTAAACAAGTTGAGGGGAGCACTGAAGGTTGCAGCCCTTAAAGCTCCTGGCTTTGGTGAAAGAAAGAGTCAATATCTTGATGACATTG
Organism: Plantago coronopus; assembly: GCA_036897195.1. Lineage (NCBI taxonomy): Eukaryota > Viridiplantae > Streptophyta > Magnoliopsida > Lamiales > Plantaginaceae > Plantago > Plantago coronopus. Next base: position 3,389 of record JAYMSL010001585.1, read on the forward strand.
CAATTTTGACTGGAGGTACTTCTCCTTCTTCCTAGCTCCAAATGTCTGTCATCGTCTTTTTTCTTGTTCAGCATGTGTCAATTTGTTCTGTCTTCCCTGTTTTCACTAAGATTTTCATGTGTCATACAGCAACTGTTATCAGGGAGGAGATAGGGCTAACACTAGACAAGGCTGACAAGGACGTTCTGGGTCATGCTTCAAAGATTGTGTTGACCAAGGACATGACGACAATTGTTGGTGATGGAAGTACCCAAGAAGACATAGCTAAACGTGTTGCTCAGATCAAAAACCTTATTGAGGTATGCATGCTTCTTCTACATCCAACTTAAGCTAATGCTTCGGTTTTCCTAGTACTCTAGTAACTGAATGTTTCATCATGTTGTTCCCAGGTGGCAGATCAAGACTATGAGAAAGAAAAATTGAATGAAAGAATTGCTAAGCTGTCTGGAGGTGTTGCTGTGATCCAGGTAACTCATATAATAAACTGATACATGTTTAGAGTTGTCAGATCAATATTTTCCAGTCTGCCTGTTCTTATATTTTGTTAAACTTGAAAAGGTTGGAGCCCAAACTGAAACGGAGCTGAAAGAGAAGAAACTTAGAGTAGAAGATGCTCTCAATGCAACCAAGGTAACAACTGCACAAATCAAGTTCGTGAGAGTGATCATAAGTTGAAAATGGGTATTAATTATTATATGCACTTTTGGCGAAAAATGATACTATGCAGGCTGCTGTCGAGGAAGGAATTGTTGTTGGTGGTGGATGCACTTTATTGAGGCTTGCCGCTAAGGTTGATGCTATCAAGGCAACTCTTGAGAATGATGAAGAAAAGGTAGGATTTGTTTGATATTTATAGGTTTTAGGTTTATATTGCTTGATGCTGACGCTGTATTTACTTTTTTGTGTTCCAATATGAATTCAATCTTTGATCTGGATTGCAGGTTGGTGCAGATATTGTCAAGAGAGCTTTGAGCTACCCACTGAAGCTGATAGCAAAGAATGCTGGTGTTAATGGGAGTGTTGTTAGTGAAAAGGTAAGGGAATTATTTACTATTTTTGTATAAAAAAGATTTTTTTTGAATGATGATTTTTTGTAGTAACTTGGTAATGGACTTTTGTTATTAATGCCTTCATGGTATCTTTTCAGGTGCTATCAAATGACAATCCAAAATATGGATACAATGCTGCCACAGGAAAATACGAAGATCTAATGGCTGCTGGAATTATTGACCCAACTAAGGTATGTTTATTCATGTGCAGAACCAATGATGATTATCAAAATGGCAAAAGCATTACTGCAAGGGGGTTGGATATTGTCTCTCACCAGCTACAAAATCTTTTAATATTGCTGGGCCGAATATCATCTGATATGCTTAGTTTCTTTTTAGTTTTAGGAATATAGATATTTGTAAATAACTACTGACATAAGTTGAATTGACATGAGTCATGTTAGCAAATACATTCATATGTGCTGTTAACCTCAATTTTTGCATTCTAAACAATCCATGTAAAGACCAAAGTTGTCCGTTGAGGCGATCAGCCGTGGAGTTCTTATAGGTTCTCTGGTTTGTTGCAGGTGGTTAGATGCTGTTTAGAACATGCATCATCGGTGGCAAAGACATTCTTGATGTCAGATTGTGTTGTCGTTGAAATCAAGGAGCCCGAACCAGCTGTTGTAGGGACCCCCATGGACAACTCAGGTTTGTGCTCAGACATTTAGACAGATAATATCTGAATTCTCAATGTTAAGTAGTGAGTTTTTCTAACTACATATACGCCTTTGCAGGATATGGTTACTAAGCATTCTAAGCATTAGGAAGCCACTGAGCCGTGAAGATGGTCGAACAGGGTTGATCCAGTGATAACTGCTGTAAGATAGAGTTTGATTTATTGGCAAGAAGATGTAATCTGGAATTTTGCTTAGTAGCTTTACTATAGTTGAGCTGGTGAGGAGAGGAAATATTGAAATCCTGCCAAAGGTTAGCTTAGTGGGATACGGCTTTGTTTCAACTGTTGATTTGTTTCATGTATAATGGAATACGATAATGATAATAATGCAGCGCATGGTGATAGTAATAATACTTACTTCGTTGCTCATCCACCTTTTTCAGCGACAATCTCTAAGAGCGAAAAAAGCAGGATTGAGGAGAATGTTGATCGAGTAGCTTATGGGCATGCTTAGTTCATTTAATTAGATTTTTAGTTCATTTAATTAGACTTACATGCCTTTCAAAGTTCATCAAACTATAGCCAGATTATAAGTAGTATGTTTAAGTCTACCATGCAAAAGATCATTAGAGAGTTCTTGTTCAAAAAGATTACATTAACGGAACATATGCCTAAAACTAACGACCATGAAGAAGTTAGTAAAAAGAAAGTGGGATGTTGGTTGTCAAGATGACTCGGATGATATTCACCATCACACTCAAGTTCGCACTGTGATCGGTGAAAACGAATGAAGACCATTATGACGTACTGTAATAATGCATTCAATGGGGGCAACATGAGTTGTAGAACCAGAGTATCTGTAATGACGCTGATGTGTTAAATTATGCACACTACTTCTACACGCCGCGCATTTGAAGCGTGAAAAGGTTCGAAATCATGCATCGTTGAGATTGTGGAAATGTTCGAATTTATGTATAGTTGAGATTGTATGAAAAATTATATAGGTTGAGAGGTGAAGGTGACGTACAGTGGTTCGACCTAGAAGGTCCGCTTGTATGACTATATTCAAATTGAAGATCTTAATGAAAATGACAATTCTTATAGTGTAAGTAAACGTATCAAAGTTAATTTCAAACAATGATATGAACAAGGACAACTCACTAATGAATCGTCAGGAATGTAAGTACACGTTTCAAATCTAATTTCGAACCACGATATGAAGAAGGACAACTCACTCACCATGGATCTTCGATGGAAAAAAATGGAAATGGCGAAACCATTCTAGAATGGTCTAGCCGAAGCCAGTTGGGAAGAAGAGAGGAAATCTAACGGCCGAGATTAGCCGATGAAACATTCACAGTGAACCACTGTAGTTCCCTTCCCAGGCTAATAAAAACCTAAACACCTATTCTCGCTCCAACAACCATCTCTCTCTCTCCTCTCTCTCACTAACTCAGTCTCACTCTTCTTCTGCTCAACCCTCTCTTCACCTACTCAAATCAACCACTCTCTTCCGGTAAAGGTAATATTCATCTCTATCAAATCCTCATATATTCTCTGATTGATCGTCGACTCAACACTCATACTGTGTTTTGTTTTGCCGCCCATTTAAGGTTTCACCGCTTGAAATGGCGTCCGCTTTGTCCACCTCGGTTGGTTCGCTAGCTGCTTCTTCTCGCAGCTCGGCCATCGATCAGAAGCTCTCAGCAGCTTCATCAAACAGACTGTCTTCATTTGCTTCTGTTCCCGCCTCTTCACTTGGCCGGAGGAGGAATGTTGCGTTAAGGAAGTCGCGGTCGATTCAGATTACTGCAGCTGCTAAGGACTTGTATTTCAATAAGGACGGTTCCGCAATTAAGAGATTACAGGTAAAAGGTTATTTAGTTGAATTTGGAGCTTGATTAAAATTTGTGAGTGGTGTGTGATTGTAGATTGTAATTGTTGTTTTCAGAACGGTGTGAACAAGCTTGCGGATCTAGTTGGTGTTACTCTTGGCCCGAAAGGCCGGAATGTTGTGCTTGAGAGCAAGTACGGGGCTCCGAAAATCGTCAATGATGGAGTTACTGTCGCCAGAGAGGTATAATCACTAGTATTAATGTGCTTTTGCTTGTGGAATAGTCGATGAGCTTGACAATATATGTGTGTTAAGATTATCCAAGGAAATGCAATTTAACTACTATTACTATATCCGTGGTGTACTAATTTGGACTATACTGGTTTGTTCATGGTAAAGTAGAGTTAGTATCTTAACTTTTCTGCATTTGTATTGCTAATTTGGTTTGTGGTGAGTTGAATTAGAATCTTTACTTTTCTGCATTTGTATTGGTAATTTGGTTTGTGGTGAGTTGAATTAGAATCTTTACTTTTCTGCATTTGTATCTAGTTAAATTGATGTTGTAGCTTACATGAGTAAAATGTCTCGCAAATCTTAAATCCTGTGTTTATTTTCAGAATGTGAAATAAATAAGTAACAGTGGTGTATGTTATGTGTTTATTTAGGTTGAGTTGGAGGATCCTGTGGAGAACATTGGTGCTAAATTGGTGAGACAAGCAGCTGCAAAGACTAACGACTTAGCTGGGGACGGAACAACCACATCTGTGGTCCTCGCTCAAGGTCTTATTGCTGAAGGTGTTAAGGTATGTCCCGTGATATTCGTTTCTTTGATTAATGTCCCCCAATATTTTGAATTCTGCTTATTGCTGTCACTACCGTGTTCAGGTAGTAGCAGCTGGTGCAAACCCTGTCCTTATCACTAGAGGAATTGAGAAAACTAGCAAGGCCTTGGTGGCTGAGCTTAAGGCGATGTCGAAGGAGGTAATTATTTCATTTTATTGTTGTCCTCAACATTTGTTCGAGTGAAACTTTCTCCTGGCATCATGTGTAGTATATAATTCAGTGATTGTTAATTGTTGATCACAAACATTTTACTGATTGAAAGGAGAAAATTTCAGGTGGAGGATAGTGAACTGGCTGATGTTGCTGCAGTCAGTGCAGGAAACAACTATGAAGTGGGGAGTATGATTGCTGAGGCATTGAGCAAAGTTGGTAGAAAGGGTGTCGTGACTCTTGAAGAGGGTAAAAGTGCTGAGAACAGTCTATATGTCGTTGAAGGAATGCAGTTTGACCGTGGTTATATCTCTCCGTATTTTGTCACTGACAGTGAAAAAATGACTGTTGAGTATGAAAACTGCAAGGTGGGGATTTCTTTGTTCAGTTGAGAAGTATTGGTTCAACATGTTGATTGAGTTTAAAGTTTCTTATGAAGTACTTTGTTACTGCAGTTGTTACTTGTTGACAAGAAAATTACAAATGCTAGAGACCTTATCAATGTATTGGAAGATGCTATTAGAGGTAGTTACCCAGTTGTGATAATTGCTGAAGATATCGAACAAGAAGCTTTAGGAACTCTTGTTGTGAACAAGTTGAGGGGAGCCTTGAAGGTTGCAGCACTCAAAGCTCCTGGCTTTGGTGAAAGAAAGAGTCAATATCTTGATGACATTGCTACTTTGACTGGAGGTACTTCCCTTCCCCTTCCTCCTATCTGTAAATGTTCATCATCATGTTTTTCTTATTTAGCCCGTGCCAATTTGTTCTATGTTCTCTGTTTTTGACTGAGATTTTCGTGTGGCATACAGGAACTGTTATCAGGGAGGAGATAGGGCTAACCCTAGACCAGGCTGACAAGGAAGTTCTTGGCCATGCTTCAAAGATTGTTCTGACTAAGGATACCACGACAATTGTTGGTGACGGAAGTACTCAAGATGAAGTAACTAAACGTGTTTCTCAGATCAAGAACCTTATTGAGGTATGCTTCTTTTGCATTCAACTTTAATTGGCACTTTGCTTGGTGTAACTCTAGTGACCAAGTGATTCATCATTTCATTACCAGGTGGCAGAACAGGATTATGAAAAGGAGAAATTGAATGAAAGAATTGCAAAGCTGTCCGGAGGTGTTGCCGTGATCCAGGTAACTTATGTCAACTAAAGTTTTTCTGGTGCATCAGTACATCAGTACTGTCCCATTGTTTGAGACTTTGAGTACTTACATGTTTGAACACTCAAGGTTGGAGCACAAACTGAGACGGAGCTAAAAGAGAAAAAACTTAGAGTAGAGGATGCTCTAAATGCTACCAAGGTATTTCTTGCTCTTACTTCTAAGTTATTAGAGGGTGTCTGTCCTTATAATGAGCCTGTGCAATCTTCAGGCTGCCGTTGAGGAAGGAATTGTTGTTGGAGGAGGATGTACATTATTGAGACTCGCCTCCAAGGTTGATGCTATCAAAGAAACTCTGGAGAATGATGAGGAAAAGGTTAGGAATTCTGCAAATATGACTAATGTAGAGAACTAGAGCTGAAACTTGATAGCCTAGTATTTCTTAATAGAAATCCGATGCTCTCTATTACTCTTTGTTGCTTAACTTTGCTATCTATTCATATGCTGATTGTTATTGCGAAATGCATTTCAGGTTGGAGCAGAAATTGTCAAAAGAGCTTTGAGTTACCCATTGAAGTTGATAGCCAAGAATGCTGGAGTTAATGGAAGTGTTGTAAGCGAGAAGGTACATCATTTTCTTGCTTCTAACATGGATCCATTAACTTGTATTACTCGATGAAATGGTTACTGATGTTCCCTTTAGTAGCATAGTCGTGTGACTATCCAATTTGGTGTCTTCTTAGGTACTATCTAATGACAACACAAAATATGGATACAATGCTGCTACTGGACAGTACGAAGATCTGATGGCTGCTGGAATCATTGATCCAACAAAGGTAAGACTATACACTCACCAATCTCAATGAGGACTTCTATAATTAGTGGTGATAAAACTTTTGCTACATCCTACTAGAGTACTGCCTGTGGCATGGTTTGTGACTGACCATGATGGGTTTTTTTGTCTCCTATGCATGACGGGCTCTACACTCGTCATTTAATGTTTTTTGTGAAGTTTTATTGATGTGAATAGTTGTTATGCATTAGAAACTTTAGCGAGATACCGCATCTCCGAGAGACGGGGATATCGCAAAAGTTGATCAGGGGTTGTGACTTCCCCATGATGAGTTTTTGTATCCTATGCATGACAGAGTCGGAATGTAAGTCTTTTTTGTGAAGATGAAATATGATAGTTTTATTGGTGTAAGTAATAATGCATTACAAACTTTTCCGAGATACCGCATCTCCAAAAGACGGGATCAATATCACATGTTTAGCTATAAATATCACATGTTTGGCTTCAAATACTCTGTGTTCAATATAAATGCATTACCCATGCATTATTTGCATATTAAACATGTTAGGTTTGTAGTTATGTGATGTTGATCCCGTCTTTTGAAGAGACGGGACTTTGTAAAAGTTGCTCATGGCTTGTGAGTTGTGACTGCCACATGATGGGTTTTTGTTCCCATGCATGGCAGATTCTGCACTAGTCTTCTTTCTTTTATGAAGTTGAAATATGATAGTTTTATTATTAATAGTGTTATTGATTAAACTAATTGTAATTAGTATTAAAAACTTTTGCCATGTAGTAGATAGACTGTATAGCCAGATTACATCCTAACACAGACTTTTTTAGCCTATCATTAGACTACGAAAAACAAGAAAATACTGAATTTAAATATTGAAAATTAAAACTTTTATTAAATACTTATAAGTGGAGACGGAAACGAAAGACAGAAATGAAAATAATACTCGGTAGTGGTTTATTTTACAAAGGAGGGAGGATAGGGTAATATCATAGAAGAGGAGAAGAAGGAATCGAAAAAAGAGGGGAAGAAGCTCTCAGCTTTTCTGTCTTCACTCCTTCTTTTATATAGAGCTATAAGCTCTACTGTTGTGCCACGTATAAGGTTACTGTTGTGCCACGTGTCTCTTTTCTACTGGCTGTTGAATATGATCCGTTGACGTCATTTTCAGCTGGCTGTTTGACCTCTGGTCAAAATCACTGTTCAAAAATCAATTTTACTATTCATTATGGTCCCATTGGGGTCCATCTGGGTCCACATATCTCTTATGCTGACTTCTTTCCTTCAAACGGTACCAGAGAGGAAGATGCTTCTTTCATATCTTTGAGAGTCTCCTTTTAAGGCTTCAAAAATTTCATCTACTGATGCAGGCATTTGAGCATCCTGGTACATATCTTGTTCTGCTGATGCCATTGAGGTGTCTGAAGCATCTGGCATTTCTTCTTCAAATTTGTCCAGGATTTTCTTCTTGAAATCATCAATATATTCTTCGATGATTTTGTTTTTATCTTCAGACTTTGAGCCTAATTTCCTCCTGATTTTGTCCAGTGGGGATTCTTGTTGATTTTCCGCTCCTGTGATAGCTTCTCTTTTCTTGATTGTGCGATAAGCCTCCAATTTCTTCTGGATCAAGTCAATTGTATCCATGCAATATAATTGCTTTGTTTCTGGGTTTAATTGGTTCATTCCATGATGAATAGTAAAATTGATTTTTGAACAGTGATTTTGACCAGAGGTCAAACAGCCAGCTGAAAATGACGTCAACGGATCATATTCAACAGCCAAAGGAGACACGTGGCACAACAGTAACCTTATACGTGGCACAATAGTAGAGCTTATAGCTCTATATAAAGGAAGGAGTGAAGACAGAAAAGCTGAGAGCTTCTTCCCCTCTTTTTTCTCTTCCTTCTTCTCCTCCTCTCTGATATTACCCTATCCTCCCTCCTTTGTAAAATAAACCACTGCCGAGTATTATTTTCATTTCTGTCTTTCGTTTCCGTCTCCACTTGTAAGTATTTAATAAAAGTTTTACTTTTCAGTATTTAAATTCTGTATTTTATTGTTTTTCGTAGCCTAATGATAGGCTAAATAAGTCTGTGTTAGGATGTAATCTGGCTATACAGTCTATCTACTACATGGCATAGTTAGAGGTAAGTTACTTAGTGGTGTTTAGACATGATAAGTGTATACAATAAATCAGGAATAAATACATAAGATCAAGATGTATACAATAAGTCAGGAATAAATACATAAGATCAAGATGTATACAATAAGTCAGGAAGAAATACATAAGATTTCCAGTGGTGTCTCAAGTCAGGTAACGATCATAGATTCTGGGCACATAATTTGATTCGTTGAGATGATTGGCTATGCTTCTTACCCCAGTTAGCCGAAAGATGGCGTTTAATGGGTGTTTGCATCGGGCCTAATCTCAAGAATTCAGTTGTGTTGACCGGATGTTGATCGTAGTAAATCCTTGCACTAAGACTCATTGTTGATCCTGTGTTATCATTCCTGTACGATACGTATACCTTGATCCTGTGCTATCACTCCTGTACGATACGTATACCTTGATCCTGTGATATCAAGCCTGATAATACGTATACCTTAGAAATGTCTAGATAAACCCACTAGGTATCCGATCCTGACAGTAAGTATATATATATATATATATATATCAGATTGGTCAATTAATCAAGCCCTAAAAGTCTTTGCCAGTGGTACTAGAGGAAAGGAGTTGAAAGTCTTTGCAAGTAGGAGGTTTGGGGTTCGAGCCTTGGAGGCACAAGTTTAGGTATATATTACTAATTTACTTTTTTTTCTTTTTTGATAGTTTGTAATAGTTTGCCGTTTAAAAATAAAAAATAAAAAATCAAGCCTTAAAAGTCAGTCCTAGGACAAAGTTTCAGAAAGAAAATGAATTAGTATTAGAATCCCTTATTTAACTATGTACTAACTTAATTCAGTTTCCTATCTTGCTCTGGATTGCTGGCAAAAATATCTTGCATCATCCTAAATTCAAAGCAAACTTTCTTGTACTGGTATATTGATCCTTCCCATATAGACAAAGCAAAAAATAAAATAAAATCCAGAAACACTCTTCTGATTAAAAAAAGAAAAATATAAAGAAAATCTGTGTGTCAATAATGGAAATCTGGAATACAAAATTAAGGATGGAATCACCAGTTTATCTTGATCTAAATAACTCAAAATTCCCACAGGAGGAAGAACTCCTTTCTGAAAATCCACAGTCCTTCCATTCTAGTAGGTCAACTCAAATGTTTTCAGTTTTCAGATTTATGCATAAGGTTTGCTTTGTACTTAATAGAACAAACATTTTAAAAATTACTTTTTAACTCCAATTAATTGAACTTAAACATTTTTCAATGCTCAATTCAAGGATGATCATGCTCCTAATTTTGCGTCATTTGTCACTAACTCACTCTCATCACACAAATGACCGTATGCATCGAGTTTCTTCCTACTACTCCTGTATTTATCTTCATATCCTTGATCAGATATGCCCAATGTGAATCATAGAAAAGTTACTAAAACATAGAAGTTGAATTAATCATCCCTTTCACATTGGATATATTATATGCTGCAAAGTGTGAACCTTCTACGCTCTCATATCTTATGAAGTGGATATTCCTAAATAAAAGCTGACTGACTGCAATATTTTAGCTCCACCAAACAATTCTGAGATAAATTTATTTCTATTTTCACCCTTAAGAGGGCCAAAGAAAACATGGACTAAGAGCTAGCTTCGAGAATGTGGATCAGAAAACAGCTCTAAAAATGTGGTGGCAGATCTTATTTGACATCTCATTGGTAAATTTATTTTTTCTTGACTTCAGAACGAATAAAAGGAGAAACAAAGTGCATACATAGAAGTATGAACTTACCTCAAAACCTAGAATTGACAATCTTTCTTCGCTTTCTGCAGGTATACAGCTTCTGTAAGTAGCATAGGAACTTGTTGATTTGGATGATTCATCTAATATTCTTCTTTCCTTGGTTAAAGAGGGCTGAACACCAAAATCTTTACTCTCAAGTGTCGATCGTGTCTTTTGCTCCTTTATACTTTTAGCATCTTCTGAACCAGATCCAGGGGGTACACATTTTAAACGGATGCGATATCCAGTTTCAGCACAGCGATATTTTTCACTGCCCTAATAACCATTAAGAAAAACATCTTCCATAAAAAAGCATGACAAGGAAATGCGATCTAAGAAGAAACTTTGTACGAGAATGATTCTAATTTTAACTTTCAGTCCTAATTTAGTTCTAACTCTATCTAAGAAAGACATGATAAAGTACAGAAAAGAAATGGAGCACATGAAGTTCACATAGTAGACACATGGTGTTCTTCAATAGCAAATTTATGCAATACTCCTGAATCTTTATAATTAGTAAGGACTTATGCCAATCATCAAAGAGTAGCCATCTTCGAATAACAACAGCAACTATTTACCATTTATTTGTATAAGTATAGCAGCAGTATTTAAAGAAGTATGATGACAAAAACATTGCAAAGAAGAGAAGTTGAAGCAAATTTAGTAAAATCCAGAAAGAATAAAGACCAAATACACTACCGAATACAATATCATAACAACACAACAAATGCCCAACCAAGATTAGGTATAAAGCGAATAAAATAGTAGTAGTAGTACCTTTTCAGAGTGAGTACATGGAATACAGGGGCCAGAAGGAGAGCAATGGAAAGTAAGGTTTCCTCCGTTTGGAGTTTCCTTAATGGTCAATAGATTCCTCTGTTTGAATTCCCTGCATGAAAGGTAGATTAATTAATTAAATTAAAATGAATGAATGAAAAGTTTATAGGGAGAAAGAGAGAAGATGGGAAATTTAGGTTGGGTTACGCTGCGAAGGAGTTTATGCAGAGGAGCAGAAATAGTGAAGAAGCGAGGAAGAGGTGAAGTGGTGGTGGCGTAATTGGGGAAAGAAGCATGAGAGAGAAAATTTTTTCTAGAGACCCTCCCCATTAATTCTTGCAATGAGAGACCGAATCGATTCTGGCGGAAAACTCGGTCAACTGGACCTTGGTCCAGTTTCTTAACAGTGATTAAGAAGTGATTAAGCGGTGAACTGTACCGAGGTCCAGTTTCTTAACAGTGATTAAGAAGTGATTAAGTGGTTAACTGTACCAAGGTCCAGTTTCTTAACCGTGATTAAGAAGTGATTAAGAGGTCAACTGGACCTTGGTCCAGTTTCTTAAGAGTAATTAAGAAGAGATTAAGAAGTGATTAACAAAAATCAAATCCAGTTCACCTTCTTATTAAGAATTTCATGTTTCTTAAATCGAAACTCAAAGATCACAAGATATTCAAAATATACTTCTAACAAAATCACAAAACAAAACAAATCAAACCAAACAATCCTCTCCTCCACCACCTTCGCTGCCTCCGCCCAGCTGCTCCACCGCACTGCTCCACCGCCCCACCACCCAGCCGCGCTGCTCCACCGATTGAGGGGATGATTCTCTGTGAATTGGTTGTGGAAGAGCAGTGGAGCTTGAGGGATTGGAAATGGCAGATCCAGAAAAAAGGGCATCCTCTCCTCCACCACCTTCGCTGCCTCCGCCCAGCTGCTCCACCGCACTACTCCACCGCTCCACTACCCAGCTGCCGCGCAGATCCAGAAAAAAAGGAGGCTTTTAGAGAGAGAGAAAGGAAGAGAGACGAAGTGTGAAAAGAGGTTGGAAGAAGGTGGTGGTGGCGGAAGACGTGGTGGTGGCGGATGGTGATGGCGCCTGCTCTCCTCTGCTTGGTGGTGGCGGCTATGGTGTTGGGGTGGAGGTGATGGAATTAGGGTTTTAAATAAAAAAGGGAAATTAGAAAGGTTTGTGAAATTGGAAATGAGAAGAGGAAATGGAATGATTAATGATTGTATTAATTTGGTTAAGTGAGTTGGAATTAGGATTTTGAGTAAACGAAAGGACAATGTAGTAATATCAGATAGTCATTTTTCAGTTTTCTGGATTGAGGGTCTCTCAATGCAATTGGGAGAGTTGACTGGGTCTTTTTTTGCAAAGTAGAACAAGAAAGGGTCTCTCAACCCAATTTCCCCGTTAAAGTCAACGTTAAAATCAGTGATGACGTCATCAAACGCCTTGCTGAACTATCTAAAATTTTAGACCAAAAAACAAGGGAAATTTGATTCCTTTTTTTTTTCCTATACTCGTGAACGATTTCAACATATTATTAGGCCAGTCGAATGAAAATATAGGTGTGGCGGTGAAGATCCAAACCCAAACTTCACATTATATGATTTCCTATCTTCTAAAAGCTCAAATTAAAAAAAAAATGTTCTTGTATACTTATCAATTTTAGTAGGTCACATCATACCCACATATTCCTTCCAGTCACCGTCAAACATCATACATTTTAGGGGCTATTCTGTAGAGCAGAATATGATAAATAATGAAAGATTAAGGGGTTGAATCTGTAATAATCATTTGTTCAGTACAACCTTCTATTTTCCGGGTTAAACCCACAAAATCTGGTTGACCCGGTATAAACAGACGGATACAGTCTCGTGAATTAGCGGTGGATTACAATCTTCCGTCTATATTTTTAGCCTTCCCAACAAACCAAACAACGAAAAATACCCAATAACTACATCATTTTTTACCCTTATATAACACTTTGTCCACCTTTGCGATATTTTTGCCTTTTTCATCTAATACTCCACCCTCACACCAAATTTTGTGGTATTTTAGGGCTCGAAACCATTGTCTTGGTCACAAAATAAAACTGGTATGATGTTTGATAGATGGTGGTGTGGTATGTCAAGCCCACATTGATATGGGGACAAGAGTTATATATAAAGACAAAAAATTTTACCGCACCATAACCTT
>JAYMSL010001586.1:0-16671 GCA_036897195.1 Plantago coronopus
AATATTTCCTAAACCCCCCTCTTCTAAAAGTTTTGATTTTGAAAATTATTTCGGGAATTTTTCCACCAAAAAATCAAAAAAACCGGGTTTAAGACTAAAGCCACCCCCCCCCCCCCCCAAAAAAAAAACCGGGAAATAACATTCCAAAGAGTTTTTTCATCTTTATCTATAATTTATTCCTCTATGCCCTGAGCATATCTGCCACTTTACTTGGCATTGTCGAAGACAAATTACATATCCCCCAAACAGAATCCCACAGTAGCAAGCAGCCGAACCAAATTACGAATGAAGGAACAGGTGGGCAATGGATTCACCATCAGATTTACACATAAAACACCTGTCTAAGACATAATACCCGGAGCCGGAGATTGTCAGATGTTTATAACTTATTCAACACCAATGCCCGTAAGAAGAAACAACCTGCCGGGGCAACTTACTCCTCCAAATACTTTTCCACAGGAAATCTAGTTCTAAACTAGGTCTGAAAGAATTAAATTATCTCTTCACCAAGAAAACGCCATCTCTAGTTAGAGACCATCTGCTTCAATCCAACTCCCCGGATCTGAAATGAACATCATAGATGTTATGCATCAAAGCATCAAAGGTCTCAACCTCCCAATCATGCCAATCCCTTCTAGAAGTAACATTCCAAAAAATACTACCAATCCATCACCAAGTCAGTGTTTGAAGAAACTTCCTTGCAACTACTTATTCTGGCCATTTAATTTGGTCCGGCCTTCCTGAACTGCTGCTTGAAGATTTCTAACAAATCAAACATGTTTGTAACAAAAAGTTGAATAAGTATGTCTGTAGAATGTGGTGCTGAAATGCTGCCTTCCATAGCTTACTAACTCGAATATTATATGCATATGTGTATAACTAGTTCAGTTCACATGCCATGATTGGAAATGGTAGATTAATATTCTCCTGCACCAACTCCTCCACGTAACTGTATTGCTCAAGTACAGAGCCAGAAATTAGGAACCCTTAGTGGGGGTCAAATGTGGTTCCAAAGGTGCCTCGAATGAATAGATAAAATTTTGTTGTTAATCTACATTTTTGGCTAATGGAAAATGGAAAATATTTTTTTTTTTGGAGGAAGAAAATGGAAAATATTGGATTTTGATAGTTTTTGAGAAACAGCGTGAGATTCAATGAATTTTCCAAGATACAAGTTACTTTTGGGAAAACATAATTCTGACAATTTTCTCACTTTTCCATCGAAGACCTTGAAACTTTTAAATTTGTAACCAAAAAAAAAAGAAAAAAAAGAAAGAAAGGATGTTTATATTTTCTGAGCTCAGAATATTTTGAAAGTTAAAGTTTGAAATGATCTAGTTTTATACTCCATCCATTTTTTATTGTTTTGAAGTTTAAGTATTTGCACACATATTAAGATACTTTGGGGTATGTAAAGTTTTGTGTAATAAATAATTGATGGACCGATAAATATTTATGTTGCACCTTGGGATTTGGTAATGTTGAAATATTATATCATTTATCTAAGCTTCAAACATTCGTGAAAGACTCCAAAACCTAAAAATTCAAACATTAAAAAACGGAGGGAGTACCAACTCACTCAAACTTGTCTAGAAACCTAAATTATACACCATGTTTCGATCTGAAAATTTAATCTTATTAAAGTGGCACTGTAAATAGTACGGTTAAAATCAAACATAATATAGATGACCAAATGTATAGTTCTTTCATATATGTTCACATAGTTCAATATTTCTGTAAAACCAAAAATTACGACAATACTTATAGAACATGGTTCAAAGTCTATTTTCATCCTCATTATTAATATGTAGAATAAAGCAAACATTATTAATTTTGGTATTGGTGGAACCCTTGCTAATTAGTTGATGCATTTATTTACTAAAAAAGACCAAGCCTAGGAGAAGGTTGAAACTTACTGAAGCTAGTTTGAGAACGCTAATACTGTACGGGTTACCAATAATTAGAAATGTACCATACTGTGATGTCAAATGGTAACACCACCCTTTTCTATTTTTTCTTCTATGGAAACAAGTTAGATGATTTAACCATGATTTTTTCGAGCCATTTCTAGTGAATCATGTTCTGATCATTAACTTTCTGGGGATACTACTTTTATTATATTATTCTTTTCATTCTTTACTATTTTAGAATTTCAGAGCTCATTTATTTACATATAGCAATACTTGATGCTTTTACCGATACAAAAGCTTTGATACTTAAATGATTCTGGTCACGTTGGTGATATATGTTGTCTCATTTCATTGTTGAAGAAAGGAAATGTAGCTAATCAGCGGGAGCACTTGATATTGCTTCTTGCGAATATGGATGTAAGGAACAAGAATCTTCAGGATTTCGAGCAAGTAAGCATCTGATTTTTCTGCCATAACAAATAGGGAACACAATTCACTCATGGTTTTATGTCAAAGTTTGTTTTAAGATGGCTCCTTATTTCTAATTTTGTGTTGATTTATATTTCCTGCTGTCGTGGGTGTTACTACAGTTGATAATCATACTATTTAACAGTTGACGAACAAGCTAATCTTAAAAGCACTACTTATTTCTATTTTTCTGATGATATATATTTCCTGCTGTTGTGGGTGTCACTGCAGTTAGACAATCATACAATTCAGCAGTTGACGGACAAAATTTTCAAAAATTACCAATCATGGTGCAAATACTTGCACGTTACACCCAATATGAGGTAAGTTATAATTGTTATCTGATTAACTAACTGCCCAGATTAACTTTTCAAATGGCCCTATGGCAATCAAACTCTTTTTTTTCCTGCTTGAAGGTGTCCTTCGGGTGACAGAAAACGACAATCAGAGCTTCTTTACATTGCACTTTATCTCCTTATATGGGGTGAAGCTTCAAACATTCGGTTTATGCCAGAATGCTTATGCTACATTTTTCACTGTGTATGTTGCTTTCTATGACATATTTTATAAATTTAAGTTTATATGCTATTGTTTATAATATTTTGAATTGAAATGTATTGATCAAAAAAAAGAAAAAAAAGAAAAAAAAGAGAGAGAATGTAAAATTCAGCTAGGTTTCTAAATCCAGCATGTCAGGTGTAAATTTAGTCTTGTAATATTGCTCCATCCATCGTTCTTTTAGTATAGCTCCAGTCTCAATTTCATTTAATTTATCTATGATAAAGGTTGGATTAGTGATAAGCCATATGTAATATATGGTGTTTTTTTTCTTTTGCTTCATCAGATTTTACCTTGAGTTTTTATTTTTGATCCTTACTGGTTTCTACCATCTAACAATCTGTCCTACTCCTACATATTGGATATGTCATCCAATAAATGCTCAATTAGATTATGTGGAACATAATCTGGCTTAGTGTAAAGAATTAAACTATGAAATAGGTGCTCTTGTTGTTATTTTATAAAAAGCAAGCAAGCAACAGGGATCATGTCTAATCTATATTTCTCCAAAACTCAAATGGTATTGTTTGTTTTCTTCACTTTATCGTAAATAATTACTGTAAATTGTGTCATCTTGCACAAAGTAACACTTCATATTCCAAATATTAGATGGCAAATGTTCTATATGGTACGTTGTTTGGCAATGTCCAACATGTCATTGGAGATACATATCAAATAGCAGCTCAAGATGAAGAGGCATTTCTGAAGAACGTTGTGACACCCTTATATGATGTTCTACTAAAAGTAAGTGCTATAATACCTGGTAATTTGTCCAGTAATTTAGTTTCTGATACTTAATTTAACCATTTTAATATTATCTGAAGGAATCCAGGAGAAATATGGGTGGGAAAACTAGCCATTCAGCATGGAGGAACTATGATGATCTTAATGAATACTTTTGGTAACTGTAGTGTTCGTCAAAATTCCATTTAAATATCGAGACCTATATGCTTCTATTTCTTTTCATCTTTTTTTCTTTCTCCTGTTTTTATTTGACTTGCCTTTTCCTCTGTTCTAAGGACTAAAAAGTGTTTAAAGTTGGGGTGGCCAATGGATCGGAAAGCAGATTTTTTTGTGCATCCAGAGGTGATCAAGCCAGCAAATAAGGTATGTTGTTCTGTTCATATGCAATTACCTGATGTGCAAATAGGCGAAGAGGCTTGCTAGACGAGTCCCTTCCTTGATATCCAAGCATTTCCATACAATGTACTTCAAAGATCTTAATCCCTTTAAAAGGAAGCATCACAATCTAAAGCTAGCACTGCTTATTTTGTCATGAATGACTCTAGCACTCAATGAGGTGGGTAGGTGGATCCAGTCATTGTATGCAGCAATGAATTTAAATCAAATTTATAGAAAATTGCACCATGCGATCATTCGATGATATTGTCCTAGTAAAACTATAATCACCGCAAGCAAAAAATGGTTTTGCAAAAGGAAATCTGACATGTTATGAAACTGTTTGGTGAAATTCGGTGCCTCTCTTGAAGATTTAGTTGCATTCATGAGAGAGTTGGTATTCCTGGCATTTCTTTTTCCTGCTAATTACTCATTAGATAGAGAAATATAAATATTAATCTTGTATGCTTTATGATGTGGTTGTCATTTATCATTGTATTCTATATAGCTAGATATATTGGAGGACCTCCTCAGTTTCGATCTTGTGTCACAAGGTGTAGTTTCATTTGCTTTAGGCTCGGAAAAGAGTTTATAGTGCATGCAAACACTACTGATACATTACTCTTAAGTTTTGGATGGTTCAGTTAAGCTATAATACTAATTCAGTCCATCTTCACAGGGACACAACCAGCCAGCTGGAAAAAGAAAACCTAAGACAAATTTTGTTGAAGTGCGTACGTTTTGGCACCTCTACAGGAGTTTTGACAGAATGTGGATCTTTTTTATATTGGCTTTCCAGGTACCTTAAAGATCTAATCTTTCTCACCCATTTTCCGTGTGATATTCTTGGACCACTTTAACTTAATAATATGAATTAAGGTTATACTCTAGAACTAAATATGCTTAACAAATAGGGAAACTGTTGAATGTGGGAAAAATAAATCCCAATTTTGTGTTGGGCTGAGTGAGACTAAATATGAAAATGTACTTTCTGCTGCAGGGATGAGCCTTCTAGCTAATCATTCAATCCTTTAATAAATGAAACTAAAACGTTACAATTGTTTAAGGGAATTTACTATAACTCATGAAGTTTCGAGAAGCAGTATTTCTGAAGAAGTTTGAGCATTCCATTTTTTTTAAAAAAAAAGAAAAGAAGAGAAGACAACACGATTTTCTGTAGAAGTTTCACGAGTGTAAGACACTGAAGTTTCTAGCAAGAAGGCCATATCTTTATATGTCAAAGAAAGTCCTTTTCCATGGCATATAGAAATAAAGATGCTTCCTTACAACATTTAGTTCTCAACTGAACATCACAAAGCTTCTTATTTGAATGCTAGAGAATACACAGTCAGTATATCAACTTGTTGTTTCAGAACAGTATAAATTCCTGTGCTCATGTGGAATTGGATGACTTCAAATGTCAACAACTTCTCGAAATTCTTATACGGAAGCCAACTCTGATGCAATGAAGCATGCACAGTATCGTGCTATATTTGGGCATAGTTTGTGTGTGGGTTTAACCCATTCAAATGCTCCAGAAATATTTTTATTTCTGCATCCTTCTTCCCCGAAAATAATTGAACATACATATATTTATTTGAAATCGTAACCAAACTTATCTTGGGCGAATAAATGCAACAAGTAGATGCGGTGATGGTGTATGCTTATCTTCTATACTGCTTTGCTACTTTTACATTTCAAACTCCAGATTTAGATACTGTTTGTGAAGCTGTACTAAAACTTCTGTAACAGTGTAACTTCTTTTCTTTATAAAGCAAAACCGCTAAAGCTTTTGCTCGCTTGTAATATGATATATATAAGTGTGCTCTACTCTCTGCTTCTGGGCTCTTATACCATACTTTCTCAATGGTGTCCAGGCAATGATTATAGTTGGATATCATCAACAAGTTTACTCAAATCTCCTTTTTGATGATGAGGTAGTTCGGAGTGTATTAAGCATTTTCATTACAGCTGCCATTTTGAATTTTCTGCGAGGTACTCCATTGCTTGTCTTCCTGCCTGTCAAATTCAGACCCTGTCTTTAGCACATTTTAATGGAAACTCCAACAATGTTTGATTCTGTCTGCAGCTGTCCTTGACTTAGTCCTAAGTTTAAATGCCTGGGGAAGCCTGAAATTCACCCAGATACTCCGCTATCTCCTAAAATTTGCAATTGCTGCATTTTGGCTTGTGGTCATGCCCATCACATATTCCAGATCTGTTGAGAATCCGAGTGGGGTTGTAAGATTCTTTAATAGTTTGGGAGCAGATTGGCAGGACCAATCTTTGTATTACTACTGTATTGCAATTTATTTGATACCAAACATGTTAGCAGTCTTGCTGTTTTTGTTCCCTTTCGTGAGGAGATCGATGGAACGTTCAAACTGGCGTGTGATTATTCTTCTTATGTGGTGGGCTCAGGTAAATTTCATGGTCTATGCTCCTAATGACATTAATTTGATACTTTATGTTTAATTTGCCCATCTGGAATTGCAGCCAAAACTGTATGTAGGAAGAGGCATGCACGAAGACACAGTAACCCTTTTAAAGTAAGAGATTGCTTGTCCTTTACTCCTTTTTGGCCCATACCAAGATACCTACCTTTTCATTTGCTGTATAATTTTGTACTCTGGCCAATTTTTTTCCTGTTTCCTTATTCTGTTAGATTACTGCATCTTTTACAAGCCAAATTGCCCATGTGAACCAAATATACCTGTTAGAAATATGTCAGTTTTATTATAGCAGGGGTTGTAGAAAAGTATTGTTAATTTGTAGAAGACAAGCAAAAGTTATTTTAAACAACCTAAAAAGCAGGTATATATTATTTCAGTAGAAATGGTAAAAATTACAAGAAGATGAATTCTTTTTTAGCGAAACCAACTTTTCAAAAATAGTTTATATGGGTTTAAATTAGCTGGAAGCTGTGTCCTAACTCCTAATAAATGGAATAATAAAGATATTGGTTGATAACAAAAAAGGGATTAAAGCATCCAAATCAACTTTGATATAAGTACAAGTTCATCATGGATAACAATAAGCAGCTCCACTTTTGCTTTCTTCTATATCGATGTATTTTAAGAGAACAGCTTTAGAAGTTAAATATTAAAAGTTACTAATAATCACTTTAAAGTTAACAATGTACAGATGTGCGCCAAATAAGTGTTTGAAATTATCCCTTCTTTTTTTGTTTTTTGTTTTGTTTTTTTTTTTGAAACGGCAAACTATTACAATTACAAACTATCACGTAAATATACACATAAACCTGTGCCTCCCAAGGCTCGAACCCAAGACCTCCTACTTGCAACTCCATTCGCCCATTCCTTTACCACACCACCTTATGGTACATAGAGTTTATCTTGAGAATTTTTATATATCCAACCTTTGCAACACTAACAGTAATTTTTAAAATTTGCAGGTACACTCTTTTTTGGATCACCCTTATCATAAGCAAGCTAGCATTCAGCTATTATGTTGAGGTAACTTTTCCTATCAGGGATGGACATATCATCATTGTAGATACCTTTAGCGTTAAATCACTGTTAATACAAAATGGCGTGTGGTTTAGTTGTTCCATCCCGTTAATATATATGGTATATATAACAGTGAGTGAGAATAATCTTTATGAATAATTTATGATAGAGATTGCATACACGAGCATAAATTAGCAGAAAAATAAATTGTCTGAAATATTATATATTGCAGAGAATCAGAGTGACTTGCTACGGCTAGAATAATATTTAACGCTATTTTATCTCTTTGACCCCCCAAACCCCATTTTTCTTGTGGGTCTCTCTAGTTTAAAAATAGTTTTTGGTTATCTTAATACATATGTGCACAAGTCTAGAGAGAGGAAATAATCGTATTTACATTACAATCACACAGAAGAGTTCAGTTATCTGAAACATTTTTCGTTTTAACTGTTTTTTGTTAATCAGATATTGCCATTAATTGGACCAACAAGGACGATCATGGGTATTACAGTCAGTGGTTATGATTGGCATGAGTTCTTCCCAAATGGTACTGTCGCATTTGTAGTTAATTTCTTTCTTTTTTACTTTTGATGTTAGCATAATAATCAAAATTTGTTTGTGAGCGTGCTGCAGCAAATAACAATATTGGTGTTGTTATTGCCATTTGGGCTCCTGTTGTTCTGGTAAGTAAAATATGACTACTCTTATCACTTTTGCTGGTTAATGTGTTTTCTCAATTCCAACAGAAGTCTTATTCTCTTATGCAGGTGTATTTCACGGACACACAAATTTGGTATGCTATATTTTCGACTGTCATTGGAGGGATCTATGGAGCTTTCAGTCATCTTGGAGAGGTCAGTCCTTCCAAGTCATATTTACACAGTAATTAAACAACTTCTAAAATAGTGGTGAATCTTCCCACGCGAAGTGAAACATGATGAGGTTCCTCTCGGTGTCAAATTTCTACACGTTACATTTCCTTTTTTTTTAAAAATCATTTTAATAATCTATTGTAGATAAGGACCCTTGGCATGTTAAGGGCAAGATTCGATTCAATTCCATCAGCGTTCAGTAAGCGTCTAGTTCCATATTCCAAGGAGGATATCATAAGACATCATCAGGTATTGTATTTTGGTTGACTACGTTCTTCTATCCTTTGAGGTACACTGCGAACTCTTCTGTTTCTGAGGATGTGTTGAAGTTAGTAACAAGTACGTCCATATAGGATTTTCCACCATGATTTTATCTTAATGGAAAATGCTGTTGCAGGATGGCACACTGGAGAGGATCAACATTGCAAAGTTCTCTCAAATGTGGAATGAGTTCATATTATCTCTCAGAAATGAAGATCTGATCAGCCATAGGTTGTTATTTTTCTGCTTCCAAAATGCGAGCGTGATAATATTCCAGCTGTATTTCAGTATTGAGAAGTCCTTTGTTTAGACATGGGATACCTTATCATGATTGTATCTAATTGACTTTCCAGGGAGAAAAATTTGCTTCTTGTGCCATATTCATCAAGTGAAGTATCTGTTGTCCAGTGGCCTCCTTTCCTGCTCGCCAGTAAGGTAGCAGTTTCTCCAGTTTCACTTCTTTGATCGAATAATGCACATCTGTTATTAACAAATTATCTTATAATGGACATAAGATACCAATAGCGATTGACATGGCAAAAGATTTCAAGGAGAATGAAGATGCTGAACTCTTCAGGAAAATTAAGAATGATGATTTCATGTATTTTGCAATAATTGAATGCTATGAGACACTGAGGGACGTGCTTCATGGTCTTCTATTGGATAAGGAGGATCAGGAGTAAGTGATCTCATCTAGCTTACCTATATGCAACTATTCTGATAAAGGAAGAAATTCCTGCATTTTTCACGTTTCCTTCTGAGGTTACTCCATGATTTCACCATCCCAGAGTTATTGTGCAAATATGTAATGAAGTAGAGAGAAGCATACGTGATCGAAAATTCCTGAGGCAATTCAAGATGAGTGGCCTGCCTCTATTCAGTGATAGGTTGGATAGGTTCCTGAATCTTCTTGTAAGTTCAATCTTTCCCGATCATTAAAGATCTAATTTCATTTGCCATTCAATTTGAGCATTGAGTGTCTCCAGTTAGTTAAGGTAGATCCTTTCCTTTGATGGCAGACGGCTGATTACACTGATGCCGGATTGTATAGATCTCAGATCATAAACACACTTCAGGACATAGTAGAGATTATAATTCAAGATGTGATGCTTAATGGCCACGAGTAAGTCTCTCAAAATCTTGATTACTAGGGACTATTGTTTGCAGTATATTAAGATCTAGTTATTCATTTTCACTGTAGAGTTCTGGTAAAAGCTCACACTTTCCATCAAGATGACAAAAAAGAGCAGAGGTTTGAAAGAATAAACATTGATTTATCACCAAGCAGGTCCTGGATGGAAAAGGTATAGACACTCAAGGTTTTACTTTCTCATCGCATTGACTTGATGGACATCAAACTTCACTCATTTTCCATTTGTCACGTACTCTTTACTACAGGTTGTCAGGCTTCATTTGCTCTTGACCGTAAAAGAATCAGCGATCAATGTGCCAATGAATTTAGAGGCTCGTCGACGCATTACTTTTTTTGCTAACTCTTTGTTTATGATCATGCCCAATGCCCCAAAAGTCCGTAACATGCTATCTTTTAGGTAAGTGTCCATCATGAATTTTTTTACTATTCTCATTCCCCGTGTATTTCTCTCTTTTTTAAATGAAATGACCTTTCAATTTTTTTATTTTAAAAAAAAAAAGAATTCTCGTCTTCCGGCTCAATTCTGAATTTTGGTGTATCAGTAGTTCAATTTCACAAGACATTGAGGTTTGGGGATAAATCCTAATTAAATGACTGTAATCATTTTAAGCAGTTAAACTTTGCATTTATGTAGTGAATACATATTGTTCCCTGTTGGAGAAGGAGCAGCAGTCAGTTCAGATACGCTTATTGTACTATTGCATTTCTAGTAAAAATACCCCTCTTTCCTGTTACAGTGTTTTGACACCATACTATCGAGAAGACGTTCTTTATTCAACTGATGAACTTAACAAGGAGAATGAGGATGGGATAACAACTCTATTTTACCTTCAGAAAATATATCCTGGTAAGGCTTAAGTTCATCTATATGTACCAGTCTGATGTTTTAAGAGATAAATAACTCTCGTACTTATTACTTGCAAAGATGAATGGAGAAATTTTGAGGAGCGGATAACAGATCCCAAACTTGGTTTTGCCAACAAGGAAAGGTCAGAGCTGGTCCGTCAGTGGGTATCTTACAGAGGTCAAACGCTTGCGCGTACAGGTGAGACAGCCGACGCATGCTATGCTGCTAGCTCTTCTCGTCTGAGATCTGTTTCCTTTCACTGAAATCATAATTCTTTTTCGTGGACCTCCAGTAAGAGGAATGATGTACTACAGAGAGGCTTTGGAACTTCAATGCTTTCTGGACTTCGCTGATGATCAATGTTTGTCATTATCTTTTCTCAAACCTTCAGTCATTATATAGTCGATTCTTCTCCTTAAGCAATGAAATTCTACTTTTCGTTATGAAGCCATATACTGAATTACTTTTTTATGGCATTATTTGCAGCTATTTTTGGTGGTTATCGGGCCATTGATATAAATCACAGCAATTACAGAGTTCTCAAGGAACAAGCACAGGCTTTAGCAGACCTAAAGTTCACCTATGTTGTATCGTGTCAGGTATACGGTGCACAAAAAAAATCCAGCGATCCAAGAGACAGGAGTTGTTATCTCAATATCCTTAATCTCATGTTGACGTAAGTTGCAATATCAAGATAAATCCTATTGTATGATTGATCAGGTTATTGACAGAATTTCTAATGTCAATTGCAATTTCAAGGTATCCATCTCTACGCGTTGCTTATATAGATGAAAGGGAGGAGACTGTTAATGGCAAAACTGAGAAGGTTTATTATTCGGTCTTGGTCAAGGGAGGTGACAAGTTGGATGAGGTCTGAAACGAACAATAATGGATATGGATCAACCATAATTTTTGCAATTTTGCATTGAAGTTTAGATGTTCTTTCATTTGCTTCTATTAATACCTCCTCTTTTCCTTTATATCATTGTTTCTAAGCAATATTTTTATATACTGCAATTTCAGGAAATATATCGGATCAAGCTTCCAGGGTCCCCGACAGTAGTTGGCGAAGGGAAACCTGAGAATCAGAATCATGCTATGATCTTTACTCGTGGAGAAGCTTTACAAACCATAGACATGAATCAGGTTTGCAAAGTTCTTTTAGTTTGCCTTTTCGGACCTGCACCTTTTCTCAGAGGAGGAAGAAAATGAAACGAAAGTGATTTACTGGTCTCATAGTTTAACTATTAGCCATTTTATGCTTCTTTTTTTTTCGCAGGACAATTATTTTGAGGAAGCTTTCAAGATGCGCAATGTGCTAGAAGAGTTTTTAAAAACTCATCATGGACAACGAATGCCAACAATATTGGGGTTAAGGGAGCATATTTTTACGGGAAGGTTAGTGTTTGACAAATATGTTAATCAGTGTTGAAATAACATCTCTCAAGATAATATTACATTATCATGTGCTTACGTTTATCTTTAATTATCTTTAATTACAGTGTTTCTTCACTTGCTTGGTTCATGTCCAATCAAGAAACAAGTTTTGTGACAATTGGGCAAAGAATTTTGGCTAACCCTTTGCGGTAATCTGCCTTTCTCCTTCGATTAATTAACTAATCTTAACTAACTAATTGATTGATTTATTCTTTTGTCAAGACCACCTGATACAGAGTTGTTAGTTGTTACTCAAATTTATGCTTGCACGTTCATGAGTTTGTTTTGCAATAGAATGTAATGTTATCTTGTGATAGGAGCTGCAGTATGTTTACATATTCTGGTGAAGCTTTTATGTTGCAAGACAAATTGGACTAAGCTTTTATACTGTATCAAGTGTGTGCGAATAAGGGGTTATTTCTAGTGGCATCTTATTTTGGACTCACAGTCTTTCCCACCTGGAACATGTTAACTCCGAAGAGGTTCCTGGTCTCGCTCGTTCAATAAAATTGTTGGTGGGCAATTGGTATATCGAACATTTGCATTGCCACGACTTGCTGACCCAATTTATGTTCAATAATGATCACTACTGTTTTCAAACATTATACAATTCTCAGCACAATGGCTATCCTGCTGTCATATAATGCTGGTAAAACATAGATGCCGTTTATCTGAGCATGGTGGTTCAGATGCTATGATGTTAAAGCAAATATAATAAATTAAGTGATCACTCAAAATTACTTGTGCAGTATTTAGTTATTCAGTGGACTACATTCAGCTGGCTGTTGACTATGCTGCATTTTGCACCATTGAGCTGAGCTTTTCTATTGTAAAATTTCTAATCAAGAATGATCTAGAGGTTTCTTTTAGTAAATCTCTGCTGCTGCGTTATTCACTAAATCTGTTCTCAGATTCCAGATGCTGTTGGTAGCTTGACCACTCTGTAACCAGATGCTTTGAAAATGGGAAACTTGAATTTTTTATTTTTGTTCCACAGGGTAAGGTTCCACTATGGACATCCAGATATCTTTGACAGAATCTTTCATTTGACCAGAGGGGGGATAAGCAAAGCTTCAAAAATTATCAACTTGAGTGAAGACATATTTTCTGGTAAAAGCTATATAAAGCTTTCCCTCGGGCATCCTTCTTGTCGTCCTTTTGATCTTTGATTGGGTGGGTTACCATTTTCAGGTTATAATTCAACGTTACGAGGGGGATATGTAACTCATCACGAATATATCCAAGTTGGCAAAGGACGTGATGTTGGCATGAATCAGATATCTCTGTTTGAAGCAAAGGTTGCAAACGGCAATGGCGAGCAGACACTTAGCCGAGATGTCTACCGTCTTGGGCGTAGATTTGACTTCTACAGAATGTTATCCTTCTATTTCACTACTGTTGGATTTTACTTTAACAGCATGGTATGTGAAGTTATTCGTTTACTCATGTATCGTATTCCTCTTGTGAGATTATATGCTTCCTTAGTGCTGGTGTATACGTGGGTTTAGTGTTCTGCGTGTCACTTGTTTATAGTTTCCATATGAATCAACACATATTTGACGGGGTAAATGCTAGCAATTTCATTTCTTGGTTAAGTTTCCATTTGGTACATAGTTTGATTACATGTTTTGTTCAAACTTGAATAACTGTTACACCCTTTTCAATATTTAAATTAGAAATCTGCAACATATGGAACTATCTGTGCGTTAGCATTTGGTGAGAGGTTCTATTTGTAAGTCTGCTGAGTTGGTGCTTTCTGCAGGCTAATGCATTTCACTTGAATGGGTACAGTATTATCAAAATAATTTTTTTTGGGTAATATCACTTATGTAATATATGTAATGTGAGGTGGCAAAATCTATATCTTACCTTGTCCAAAGAAAGAATGGACCTTTGGCGATCATATCGATGGCTCTATGAAGCAGGGTTATGGGACTGTTTATATTTACCTTAAGACTGCATAGCTTCTACTAAAAAAGAAATTACCATGGCACATTATGTTCTACTGTGACTATCATAATTTTATTTTTTTTGCATTTATTAATCCATTTGTTATTCTGGGGTTTCTTATAAGTTTTGTTTGCTTTACAATCGCATTATGGTAAATGTAACATTGTTATGTGATACTCTTGAGAGTTTGAGCTTAGAATTAGTCTTGTGTTTTATACAAGTTGAGTTATTTTCCAAATGGAATTAATTATGACTTTCTGTGCCTTTTGAGGAGTCACACCCCTCTCCACTCCCCCCAAAAAAGGAGCTCACAGGGTTCACATAAAGGACTAAGGCAACTTCTGTAGTTAAACCATAAAGTACTAGTTAGGTAACGAGTGAGAGGTCTAGTCTCTATTGTAAGATAACTATAAGACAAGGCTTTTTGAGCATTAAGGAAGAGTGGTAGTTTGATTCCATGTTGAAGGTGCTTCCCAGATCTGTATTTTAATTTTGAATCCTTCCAGGTGGTTGTAATTTAGCCATATTTGGTACTATTAGATGTTGTCATTTCCAGAAGATCCCATTGAAATCAGAGGCTGACTAGAATTTCTTTCAGGTTACGGTGCTTACTGTCTATTTGTTCTTATATGGGCGATTATATATGGTCTTGAGTGGTTTAGAGAGACGCATTCTGGATGATCCATCTATTCAAGAGAGTACGGCTCTTGAGGAGGCATTGGCTACCCAGTCTTTTTTTCAGCTTGGATTATTGTTGGTGTTACCCATGGTAATGGAAATTGGCCTAGAAAGAGGCTTTCGCAGTGCTATAGGTGATTTTATTATTATGCAGTTGCAGCTGGCATCCGTGTTTTTCACATTTCAGCTAGGAACAAAAACCCATTACTATGGTAGAACAATTTTACATGGAGGTTCAAAATACCGAGCTACTGGTCGTGGTTTTGTTGTTTTTCACGCCAAGTTCTCTGAGAACTACAGATTGTATTCTCGAAGTCACTTTGTGAAAGGGCTAGAGCTTCTTCTATTGTTGATTATTTACGAGGTCTATGGGGAAGCTTCTAAAAGTTCGTCATTGTACTTCTTCATCACTTTCTCAATGTGGTTTCTCGTTGCTTCCTGGTTGTTTGCTCCCTTTGTTTTCAATCCATCTGGATTCGAGTGGCAAAAGACAGTGGATGATTGGACAGATTGGAAAAGGTGGATGGGAAACCGTGGAGGCATTGGTATTTCGACTGATAAAAGCTGGGAATCCTGGTGGAATGGAGAACAGGAACACTTACAATACACAAATATAAGGGGCAGAATTCTTGAGATTATCCTTTCATTACGTTTTTTCGTTTACCAATATGGTATAGTCTATCAGCTAAGGATATCTCATGGAAGCAAGGATATATTGGTAAAGACTACTGCAATTTATGTTTCATTCTTCTATTTTGCCGCCTTTTCTTTACGTTCTCATCAATATTTCTTATAATCGTTTCTGCAGGTTTATGGCTTGTCCTGGTTTGTCATGGTAACTGTTCTTGTGGTCTTAAAGGTGTGTTTTGTTCCTTCAAAGTTGAAAAAGTTTGTTCAACCACGTGCTTAATCATCTTAATTGATAACTTCGATTTTCTAAAATCATATTACAATTACCATATGATTGGAGTGATTGACTGATTATTACGTCGCATTTCATAGTGACACTGTTGTTTGAGATCTGTAGGCACACTTCTTGCGTTCATCTGTCTTAATCTTTTTTCCTTTATAACTTGCTTTTTACAACAGATGGTGTCAATGGGCAGAAGAAAATTTGGCACAGACTTTCAACTCATGTTCCGGATCCTGAAAGCACTTTTGTTCCTCGGATTTGTATCTGTCATGACAGTATTATTCGTCGTCTGTGACCTTGCTGTAACTGATATATTTGCTAGTACCCTGGCCTTCATCCCTACAGGATGGGCCCTTACCCTGGTAAGTACAAATAACAATCACTACATATTACACACGCTTGACGCCGCGAAGTCCTTAGAATATATTCAACTGTGGTCTGCTTTTCTCAATTCAATACTTTCCAATGGCAGATTGGTCAAGCATGCAAGCCCTGTTTAAAAGGCATGGGACTTGGAATATGGGATTCAATCATGGAGCTGTCCAGAGCATATGAAGCCATAATGGGGCTCGCCATATTCATGCCTGTCGT
Source organism: Plantago coronopus (assembly GCA_036897195.1). Classification (NCBI taxonomy): domain Eukaryota; kingdom Viridiplantae; phylum Streptophyta; class Magnoliopsida; order Lamiales; family Plantaginaceae; genus Plantago; species Plantago coronopus. The sequence continues at coordinate 16,228 of JAYMSL010001586.1, forward strand.
TGTCTTGTCTTGGTTCCCGTTTGTTTCAGAATTCCAAGCGAGGCTGCTGTTCAATCAAGCTTTCAGTAGGGGTCTCCACATTTCAATGATTTTGGCTGGGAAAAAGGAATAGAATTATACACCTGCTTAGAATTGTTACAAATGTTGTATAGGATTTGTAGAAAAAAAAAGGATTAGTTAGTGCAGACAACATGCATACTGCTTTTGTACATTCTTGAAGATCAAAATGTGTAATCTTGACTTAACTCAATATTTTTGCTGCATTATACACGAGATATATTATTTGACAATTGCCTTCTTCTCTTCTAGATTTTCTAACAGAATATATTTCGCTGACAATGAAGTGCAGCTCTCCCGGCTCCAACCAATAGATCGGGTCCCTTTGCCGCCGTTTCCAAAACAGACAGTATATTTTACTAATTTATCAAGAACATACAGATTCCT
>JAYMSL010001587.1:0-16668 GCA_036897195.1 Plantago coronopus
GAAAACAAGTATTATATTGTAAGTGGAGTAGTTGTAGTACTTTTTGGTGTGTTGTAATTAAATGAGTGGATAAAGATTGGGACCACATGTCCAAAAAAGGAAATGGAAAGCTTTGTATTGGACAACGAAAATGGAAAGTGGGAAGCTATTGACTGGACGGAGGGAGTACTACACAACACTTGAAGAATTGTTTAACTTAGTCTTCTTGGACCACTGCCATATCTTGGAAACTGAGAAACTCTCACCTACCTTAATCTTCTTCCCTTCTTCAGCAGCATCAGCATCCCCCTCACACGTAAAATGACAACTCTGCCCTTTCCTGACTTTCCTCTCCTCCTTCCCACTGTCACACAATGCTACCTGCAGCTCAGACTCACCCTCAACATACTCAAATGAACCCATTGAGAAACACCTCCTAGCTTCACTTGTCAAATTACCATCCTGCCCTCTACTTGTCTCTCCCATTTCACCAGGGGCGAACCCAGAATTCGAGTCTATCAAAGTAGCAGTAGTAGTAGTAGTAGTAGTATTGCTTGAGTTCTTGAATTTGCCAAGCCTAACTGAAAACACTCTCTTCTCAGTTAGAACAGATGACACCTCACCATACTCCTCCTCCTCATGATGAGTTCTTGAACTCCCAATCCCATCAAAGTAGAAGCTTCTAGTACTCTCCGATGACAAGATTACCCCTCTACACAGAGGGCAGCTGGAGTTTGACAGCAACCATGTGTCAATACAGTCAATGTGGAAGGCATGGCTGCACAAAGGGAGCAGCCTCAGCTTATCCTGTTCCGAAAACTCGCACAAACAAACAGCACAGTCAAAGGGCTCCTGGAGTCCCATGATGTCCTTGTACAAGAAGACAGGGAGTGTGTCTATTAGGCACTGGTCTAGGCCGGAATCATGTAAGTGGAAGAGATGCTGGAGCTGTCTCTGAAAGGTTCTTGAAGCTGAGGTTTCTGGGGGATTTGGAGATGGGGGTTTGAGGAGGAAACGGATGAGGAGGTGGAGGAGAGCTGCTATGAAGAGGATGATGGCCAGGAGGACTATGATGAAGAGGATTACAGGGCTGATTTTGGTACCAAATGCTGATTGGATCCAAGAAGACATAATAGTTCTTGGTTTTGAGATGAAAATAGCTAGCTAGTGAGATATGATTCCCAGATACATGGCTTGTGGGAATATCAAGAAATTGAAGGATAAGAAGTGGATTTGGACACTAACTACTAGTTGTAAGACTAGCTAGATTTGAAGAAAGTAGGAAAAATTGGGATCTTGAAGATGAAGCAATGTGATGAAGAGTGACAGGTCAAAGTGATGAAGAAGAATGCAGAAGAAGAAGAATGAATAGGTTGTTGGAAGAATGTAGTTTTGGAATGTCGGACGGAGAAATGAAAGAGGGAATGATTGGAAACTACTTTGCTGTGTAATGCTACCTAGCTACCTAGATGATTGGTAATTAAATTAATTAGTAATTCCTCCAGTACCATATTAAACTTCCCATTTAACTTTAGGTTCAAAAAATAAGAGGAAAAAAATATTTTGATTAAAATATTAGTAGTTGAGGTGAAATATAAATATATTAATTGTTAGTAGGGTTTAAAAAGTTAGTGAATAATTACTTTTAAATATATTTATTGTTGTTAATGGAAGTAAAATGTATAAAAATGGAAACATAAATCTTTAAATGGGACATCCAGAATGGCAAAATGGGAAGCTTAATATGATACGGATGAAATAATTAATTAACAAAAGTTTATCACTAGTCTTACTTTTGTCTCCTTTTGTGTTGGGTCGGGTATCCTCACTCACCCCAATCTATTATATCTACTGTTTTTTTTATCATTTTTCAGACTTGACTTTATTTTTCGAACTTCGATGAGAAATTAATTTAAAATTATTTTTTTTTTTGGTAGAGAGGGAAAGTACTAAAAAGCACCAAATTACATCATTTCCCTAAACACACTAGGGGTAACAGCAGCTGGGATATCTTCATCACTGAAGAAGCCGGCAGCTCCATCTGGTAGCGGTCTTGAGAGCACATCCGCCACTTCATTGGCCGATCGAGGGATCTAGCTCAGGGTAGCTGTCCAAGGTTTGTAGATGAGGCTTTTGCATCTTTCAATTTGAGCAGCAAGCTCCGGGGGAGGATCTTCCTCACCGGTCATCATCTTACAGATCTGAGCGGAGTCCGTTTCCACCTGCAACCGCGGGATTCTCCGGTGCCAAGCATACACTAGTCCTTGTTCGAGTGCGCGCAGCTCCGCTCCGTTGATCGAGGAAAAAGGTATGGGTTCTGAAAATCCCCAAATCCAATTTCCCTTCTCGTCTCTGAGTAATCCCCCCATATGGCAGCGGTTGTTGTTTGTATCCACGCTTGCATCCACGTTTAGTTTCATCCATCCCTGCTTAGGCTTGTGCCAGCTCTCAGCTTGCTTCGTGTGCTTTCTAAAAGAGTACTGCAGATCCGTAGCCAGCTCCTTGACATGTTAAGATTTCAATACTATTAAATTTGCAAGGTATTCTCTACTTTCCGAAATGAAATGTCTTTTTTACCCTTAAAATAATCCATATATAGAACCGGGTCAAACTTCATCCTGCGGATATGTCCGGTTCGTTTTAGTTATAAAATTGAGGATCCAATAACCCGTTTTGTTAAATGGATCCAACTCAAATTCTAGGATGCCACGTCACAAAATGCTGATGTGGCATGCTTCTTTTCTCTTAAATGAAACCACTTTTATTATATATATAGATAGACTTTGCCCTTTTTTTTTAAAAATGAAAGATAATAATAAAACATCCAACAAACCAATAAGTCTGTGAGCTCGAACATACATCCTTCTCTTCCTAAATATCGGGGGCCTATTTGTAATCTTAGGTTTCTAGGGTTAAAATTTTGTTATTTGACCTTATAAGAAAACCCACGGACACTTACCAATATAGCCCTTTCACGATAACATTATCACGAATTTACCACATTTACCAGAACTCCTCCAATTCTAGCCTGAAAACAAACCAGTGCCCTAGAAACTCTACCTTTCTTCTTCACTCTCTCACCACTCCAATTCTTCTCTCTGACCCCATTCCGAGCTCAAGATCGGTGGCGTAACGGTGAGAATTTCTCTATCCCGTTTAAAATTCTTGTTTTCACTCTTTGATGGGGGGTTTTTCGAATTCTCGCCTGTCTTTTGTTTTTAGCCCTCTCCGGATTTAAAGTAGTCAACTTTTTATCTTTTGTGACCTTCTGTTACTGTAATTCGATGATTTTTGTTTAATTGATGGTCAACTTTTTTCAGGGTTTTTTGGTACCTGCCAAAATTCTCCAATTGAGGTACGGTTTTGAGGCATCGTGAAGATTTTACGGCGTGAAGGTAGAATTCTATGTGTTCTTACTTTGTTAAGCTGCGCATTTTTTGTATTTGAATGCCTACCGGTTTCTGTTTGATTCAATTTGGAATAAATGCTATTTCGGTTGAATTGGGTGAAAGAGATAGTTATAGATTCTGTCCTTTCTTGGAATTGACTGTAGAACATTGAAACAGGGTGCTTTTTGCCCATCTGATTCTACTTTTCAGAAATTGGCATTTGGCTGAATATGCAGTGTGGCAAAATTTGTACTTTAGATGCTTAGGATGCACTTTTTAGAATCGTGTAGTCACTTGGATGTGGGTGAACTGGGGATACCTTTCCCCAGCTTAATACTAGATCAGGTTGTTAATCTCTCAAGTTTGGGAACAATTCATAGTTTCTGTTTGAAATCTGCAGTTTTATTTGGTGCATTAAAGGAATTGGAATAAGTTGGTCTCATTTGTCATCTTCTAATGGATGTCATATGGCTGTGGATGAATTAACGAGAAAATAAGTTACCACAGCTCGATATTAGATTATTCTATCCATCAAACAAAGAATGGAGTGTTGGAGCTTTTCAAATTTGTTGTCTGGAAGCTCGATCTTTTTATGTGGTAGACTTAAGGAATGGTGATATATTAGTCACATTTATTATCTTTTAGTGCATGCCACATGGATCAGGATGAAGTATGGGATTGTTCGAATTTGTTGTTCATAATCTCAACTTTTATGTGGTGCACTAAAGGATGGTGTGAATTAGTCGTGTTTGTCATGTACTATTTGTGAACACACGTGAATGTGGAACCGCATAATAAATTTCCCACCTTGATATTTGATAACTTATTAAATCCATCAAGGCTCACTTTAGGAATGGCGATTTATTATGCATTTGTTATCTTTAATGCTATATATATAAATATTCTAGAGGAATAGTCCAAGTCAAAGCTCAATATTAGGTAAGCTATTGAAACCATCAATGAAGTTACAGGAATGTTCGAATTTGTTGTTCATAATCTCGACTTTTATTTGATGCATCAGTCGCATTTGTTACGTTTTAGAATGGTTGTGGATTAGTCGCATTTCTTATGTTTTAGATTGGTTGTGAATTAGTCGCATTTGTTATGTTTTAAAATGGTGGCGAATTAGTACACTTATGTTTTAGTGTACTCCACATGAATAACCAGGTGATAAATTTCCCCAGCTTGATATTAGATAAGTTATTAAACCCATTAAGGCTCGGGATGTCGGAATCTAGATTTCAGTATCTCGCTTGTGTGGTGCACCAAAGCAATTGCGATTTAATAGTCGCAATTGTTATTTTAATGCAATCTTCACATCTTTCTATTTTCCCTACCCCACCCTGCTGGTGATGGAGTGTAAATCGGCATCAACTTGTTTACATATTAAGCAACAACGGGATGTTTCTTTGGGACATCCTCTATGCAATTAGATCTCGATAACAAATCATCTGCATAAGGTTGTGTGTTTTGGAACTTCTCAATTCAAGTAATCAATGTAGACTGTTTCCTCATACTCAATTCCTTGCTGCATGCTTAAAATTAGTTAATTATATATAAATGAAATTTGTTCCTTATTAAATTCTTGTACGTTTATGTCGTTTTACACAGTGGGTTCACCATGGCTGGGAAGAAAGTTATAGCCATCTGTCAGTCAGGTGGTGAATTTGAGACCGATGGCGATGGCGAACTACAGTACAAAGGTGGTGATGCTCATGCAATGGAAATTGAGAGTAAAATGAAGTTTAAGGATTTCAAGGTGGAAGTAGCGGAGATGTTTAGTAGCGATCTCAGTTCCATGGCTATCAAATATTTCCTTCCAGGAAACAGGAAAACCCTTATTAGCATCACCAACGACAAGGATTTTAAGCGCATGATCAATTTCCATGGCGACTCTGGCACAACTGATATATATGTTGTACCTGAAGAAGTTGCTGCACCGGAAGTATCCAATTTGCCTGTCAGCAGGTAGTTGTTTTTGTGCTTATAGGATTAGTATTTTGTTTTCTATACAATGCATAAAACATCTCGAGATATTTTATCTTGTAGGTCGAGTACGACAACAGTGTCAGAAGCTGAGGCTGTTCCTGCTGAGGCTGTTCCTGTTGATGTTTCTGGGACTATGATGACCCATGTCTTAGATGACATGAATGAGCCTAGTCGCCTGCTTGATCAGACTTTTGAACTGTTTGGCGATACTAACAATGACAGTGTAACCATTGATGTTCCAAATGAAATCTCTGTACCCACAGAAATTCCCATTCCGATTGCCATGATTGGTTACGACGAAAAGAATGCTAAAGCTGCACAGCAATGGTCTAACAATATTACTGGTGTCGGCCAAAGATTCAACAGTGTGCACGAATTTCGTGAGGCATTGAGAAAATATGCTATTGCACATCAGTTTGCTTTTAAGTACAAGAAGAATGATAGTTATCGTGTGACTGTGAAATGCAAAGCAGAGGGCTGCCCATGGAGAATTCACGCATCAAGATTGACGACTACCCCATTAATTTGTATTAAGAAGATGAACTCCACACATACATGCGAAGGGTCAGTTGTAAAAACTAGCTATAAGGCAACAAGAAGCTGGATTGCTAGTATCATCAAGGACAAGCTTAAAATTTATCCGAATTATAAGCCCAAGGATATTGTTACTGACATTAAAGAGGAATATGGAATCCAACTAAACTACTTCCAAGCATGGCGGGGAAAAGAGATTGCTAAGGAGCAGCTTCAAGGCTCTTACAAAGAGGCATATGGCCAGTTACCTTATTTCTGTGAGAAGATTATGGAAACAAATCCAGGAAGTCTGGCTACATTCACTACTAAAGAAGACTCGAGCTTTCATCGCCTCTTTGTTTCCTTTCATGCGTCTTTATATGGTTTTGAACATGGCTGCCGTCCTTGCCTTTTCCTTGATAGCATATTTTTGAAGGCAAAGTATCAAGGAACATTGTTAACAGCTACAGCTGCCGATGCAGATGATGGAGTTTTCCCTGTTGCATTTGCCATTGTTGACAGAGAATCTGATGACAACTGGCGCTGGTTCCTAGAGCAGCTCAAAAATGCAGTTTCAGTCAAACGGGGATTAACTTTTGTGGCTGATAAGGAGAAAGGACTGAAAGAGTCCATTGAACACGTTTTCGATGGGGAAGGCGGTGTTTATCACGCATATTGCTTGCGCTATATGTGTGAGCAACTTATCAGAGATCTGAAGGGGCAGTTTTCAAATGAAGTCAAACGGGTTATGGTTGAAGATTTAAATGCTGCGGCTCTTGCCCCCACGCTTGAAGGCTTTCAAAGATGCCTGGATCGGATAAAACACATTTCGGTAGAAGCATATAATTGGATCATTAAAAGGGATCCTTACCATTGGTCCAATTCTCTCTTCCCAGGTGCAAGGTATAATCATCTGACTGCAAATTTTGGGGAGATATTCTACAACTGGGTATCTGATGCAAATGAATTGCCAATAACCCAGCTGGTTGAAGCCATTCGAGGTAAGATTATGGAATTGTTTTATGCCAGGCGTGCAGAATCCAACCAATGGATGACAAAATTGACTCCCTCGATGGAAGACATGTTACGGAAGGAAATTCAAGTTGCCCCTCTACAGGTAATAATGCAAACTGGCACCAAGTTTGAGGTTCGTGGGGAGACCATCGAAACTGTTGATGTGAATGGCTGTGAATGCACCTGTAAAGTTTGGCAGCTTACTGGCTTGCCTTGCTGCCATGCAATTCAGGTGATCGATTGCCTGAGCCGCGACCTGTATGCTTATTGCTCCAGATACTTCACGGTCGAGAGCTTTAGAATAACATATTCAGAATCGATAAACCCTATTCCAAATCTGGACATTCCGCTTCCAAAGGTGAATTCTAAGGCAGCACTGACTGTGACCCCTCCTGCCACTCGACGTCCACCTGGTCGCCCAACTAAGAAAGCTCCGCATGAGATAAGGAAGCGTCTACCTAGATGCAAAAAATGCAAAGTAACTGGGCACAGCACGTCGAAATGTCAAGCTCAAGCTCAAGCGCTTATGCTAGATTCGTAGCAAGTAAGTGGCATTTGTTATTTGATTTAGCTCTTCTGCACATTGTCTTCTGTTTCCCACCAGGCTTTGTTTGCACTAGTATTTGGGCACATGCACATCATCTATGTGAAGTAGAAATTGAATTAGAAAGGAATGGGTGATTTAATTAAAAATTTAAAATACAATGATGTGGAGATCAGAATTAGGAAAAATTGTATAAATATAAGGTGATTGAAATAACCAAAAATTGTAACTTATTTTTACTAATACAATTGTAGAATTGAAAAACTGAAAAAGAAAACAGGAAAGTCAAAATAAAAGTTGTGAAAAATATAATCAATTTGCTTAGAAGTAGAGTTTCTTGTTTAAAGCATACATGTGCGCTACTGTATTCTATTTTCTACTTATGTAGCATCCTTTCAGCTTCATTTCATGCTTCAAATTGCAGTCACCCTCATTTTTCTGTTACACGGAGGAGGCTTGCCTAACTTCTCAATCACTGAAACAAAGTTTCTCTAACCTACACATTTGTAGTTCTTTGCATTTTCGCTATTCTCCCTTTCTGTAATTGAGGATATTGAATGATCCTTGTTCATTCTAGCTGTAGTGGATCATGTTAGTGGTGTTAAATGGTCTAGTCAAGTCTCTTTTTGATGATTGATGCCTCCAGGTTATGCTGCAAAGAAGCCGCAAGTAGCTGTTGTTGTTAGTGGTTACAGTGGAGGTGAATAGGAAAACTGGCGAGCCCTGGGCTGATGTTGAGTCACTTTGGGAGCTGGGAAATGTTCAGTTGGACTACTCATCAACTACTTCTGTCGGCTTTTTATTTCTTTTTCTTCCTTGTCATTGGATAGTAAGTAAATCTCTACCGGGTTTATTTTGTAACATGTACACAAGGTTTGTTGGTAAGTTACCCAAAGAATGCCTGAAACATTCTTCTAGTCACAGTTAGCCAGAATTATGAGACATCTGTTGCTGAAATTTCTGCATTAAACAGAGTTGTAGAGCATGTTTGTGGAGAAGCCTTGGTTCAAGTATTCTGAATCGTTTCCACCTACCTGTCTTTATTGGCATTTACTTATCTTGCGATAATTCTGTATTAGTAGTATCTCGCGTGGTATACCTTTCTATTTCACGGAGGTATCGTACCACCTCTTAATCTTGACTGTAGCCTTCAGAAATCACAACTCCATTGTTGGTGATTTCATCAGAAAGAGTTTCAGTGGTGTTAACATTTCTATTCATTTTGCCAGTCTGTGTTAGAGGTTTAAGCACTGCTATTCTGGTTTCTTTATCCGTTTATATATCCGATCAACAATTCACGATAGTATTATTTATTTGTTTATTGACATATCATTAGCTGGAGATTTCAACATTACATTATAAATGAGTTTCATGCTTTGGGGCTATATAATTTTGCTCCATTTGAATTTTTTTTGTTGTTGATAAATTCCATTTAAAATGTTTTTTATTTTTGGATAAATTCCATTTGAAATGTTAGTTTAAGTAGATTGATAAAATAATGAGATAAATGATAAAGTTTGCTTGATGGTTTATTTTTTAGTGATGCATCAAGTAAAGATGTACTATTATTGTAAAAATATTATTTTTAATTTGTGGGGATGTTAAATATGGAAAGTTGTGGGGATATTAAGAAAAATAAAATGAGTGAAGTTTTAAGATTTGGGGGAGTATATTCGAAATGGGGTCGGTCCACAATTTCTATACACCAAAAAAGGGTTATAAAACATCGAGGTAAAGGTTTAAAATATCTAATGTTAAATAATACACAACTTTCTTTTTATTAAAAGATCTTGGATAATACAATTTTTTTCTTCTTAAAACTTAAGGAAAAACGGGTCATTTCGAGTGTATGATACACCATATTCAAACTGTTAATTTATTCTATACAAACTGATACGAAACTGATACTCCCTACATCCAGTCAAATGTTTCCCGTTTAGTTTTGTTGATTTTTTTTGGATCATAAAAAAAATACATTAAAAATGTATAGTTATGATAATATTTTAATATAACTTTTTAAAAAAAGTTTGTCCAATAAGAGTTTGGAGTAATTTGCAACCGGAAAACGGGTATCAAAACAAAGTGAGAAGCTTATTCTTGAACGGAGGAAGTACTACTTATGATCTGCGACTGCGAGTTTTATATATGGATTTTTTGGCTTGTGAATTATATTTGGAACTACCGTTTTGTATCCGTACCTTTTTGTATCAAATTTGTATATATTTATATCCATTTTATAACAACTTTGTATATGTTTTGTAATTTGTACAATATCATTTTGTATGGGTTTGTAACAATTTTATATCATTGTTTGTATGGTGTACTATAATTAGATTGTTTTAGGATTCGTTGTTACTTAAATTAAGAATAAATTCGACAAAAACTACTACCTTGTTTTGAATACAGTATAGGAAAAATTCAATTCTTCCAAAATTTGGCATGCGGAATATCTTTCACCATAATTAAAGAAACATCGCGTGGTTTATATATTGGTGTACTGAAATTAAATTAGTTATGTAGGAATAATGGATTATACGGATCGGACGAAATTGCATTGGCCGTTGGGTACTTTGTGGAGCTACAGCTACTATTCTAGCCGGACAAAGACGACCAGCGTCCCCGCCTCTGAAAAAGTTGATTTGAATATTGAACATGAAAATTATTGATTCGGAATCCGCTGTGCGTTTTGGTTGTTTGAATAATTGAATGTTTGTCACATAATCATTTAATAATTCTGCTGATAAACAAATTTTAGAGATATTTAAAAATAACTAATAATAATAAATAAATAAATATAATAATCCTGAGCTGAACTTTCAGTGTACACAGTTCACTAGACTGAAACTGGAGGAAGAAGCCAAAACTGAAAACTACCTCCACTCAGATCAGTTCACGAATTGTATAGTAGCTTTCTTGTAACCTCCAAATCAATCGAAAATGGCCACCAATGCAACCCCAAACCCTAACTCCCCTCACGAAACCTCACCACCATTCATCACCCAATCCGAAATCCTCGCCGAGTTCTCCCACCACGACCCCGACGTCGCTCGAATCAACAACGGCAGCTTCGGTTGTTGTCCCGCCACCATCATCGCCGCCCAGCAGCGTTACCAGCTTATGTTCCTCCGCCAGCCGGACGATTTCTACTTCAACATCCTCAAACCGTCAATTCTCAACACTCGCCGCCTCGTCCGGAGGCTCACCAACGCCCGCGTTGTCGACGAGATCTCCATTGTTGATAACGCCACCACCGCAGCTGCGATAGTGCTTCAGCACATTACCTGGCCGATTTCTGGCAGGAATTTTAACCCTGGCGACATCGTTTTGGTTCTTCACTACGGTTACGGTGCGGTTAAGAAATGTGTGAAGGTGTATGTTGAACGAGCGATGGGGCATGTTATCCAGGTGGATTTGCCGTTTCCTGTTAGATCTAGTGATGAGATTCTGGATGCGTTTGCGTTGTTTTTTAAATTAGCGAAGCAGAATGACTGGAGGATTAGGCTTGCTGTTATTGATCATATTACTTCTATGCCTTGTGTTGTTATGCCTGTTAAGGAGATGGTTGCAATGTGTAGGGATTATGGTGTTGATAAGGTGTTTATAGATGGTGCACATGCGATAGGGAATGTGGAGGTGGATTTGCAGGATATAGGGGCTGATTATTATACTAGTAATCTGCATAAGTGGTTGTTTTGCCCTCCGTCTGCTGCGTTTTTGTATTGTAAGGAGACGGTTGATTTGTCGGAGTTACATCATCCTGTGGTGTCTGCTGAGTTTGGGAATGGGCTGGCGGAAGAGAGTTCGTGGGTGGGGACTAGGGATTATAGTGCACAGCTTGTGTTGCCGGAAGTTATGGAGTTTGTTGCTCGGTTTGACGGTGGGATTGAGGGGATAAGAATGAGAAATCATGAGAAGGTGATGGAGATGGCGGAAATGTTGGCGGAGGCTTGGGGGACTGAATTGGGGGCTCCACGGGAGATGTGTTCGAGTTTGGCTATGGTGGGGATGCCGACTAGTTTGCGGATTCTGAATGATGAGGATGCTTTTAAGTTGCGGAATTATTTGAGAGAGTGTTTCAGTGTTGAGGTGCCAATTTACTATAGGGACCCGTGGAAGGATGATGTCCGAAATTGCACCCGTACTAATGGCCTGGTTTCACCGTGTCTCAGCCCAATTACAAGCCCAGCTCATCCAATTACAGGGTATGCGAGGATTTCACATCAGGTTTATAATGTGGTCGATGATTATTATAGGTTAAGGGATGCTGTTAAGAGGTTAGTTAAGGAAGGGTTTACCTGCGCCGATCTCTCCAAATGAGAAGGTACATTCTATTTATACTTTATTACTGTTCCAGTGCTCTTTAGTACAAATGTGTTGCATGTACGTTTCCTTTTACAGCATCTCAAAACTTCGGCCAGGTAACAATGATAATAGGCATTAAAGATACTGATACTATTGGTAATAAGTGTAGCAAGGACTCTTTCTTCCCCGTTTCGATATACTTTTCTTGTCTGTAATTCTTCATGCTAGATGTACCATGATAATACCACCCTTCTGTATTTATATACATTGTATGACGAAAAGTTGTTTATATTGTCTGGTCCTCATTCTTATTGTTAGTTTTTTTTGTAATACTTGACCTTCTGATACATTTTACTCGTACTCTGTATTATGATGCAATTGTTTTTATATCATTATACGTTTGGACTGATTGAATAATGAATAGGTTGTGATATGATTCTGAAGTATCTTCTACTATGGTTTCTTTTCTTTCTACTTAGTAAGATGGATCATCGTTTTTACGTATGTGATGAAATCGTCTGACCATCTATTCAGTTTGTATATGAATGCTGGTTGAGCTACTTGAAAAAATCACATAACTATCTGATGATGCCATGTGCCCCTCTGACTTTTGATGGAAGCCAGAGTCGTCCTGCCTTTACTTTTAATTTATTTATGACTCAAAGTTGTACTGTGGTAAATGGTCATAGTTTTGATTAAACATCCCATATCCTCTTGTTTGTGTCTATCGCGAGAATTCAGTTTGAGTGGTTTGGGCTTGAGATTGGTGGGTAACCAAAAGAGAGTAGTCGAATAAGATTGGTGAACTTGTGCTGCTTATGCATTTTGAAGTTATCTGGAACTGATTAGCGCTTCCAAGCATGATAAATTAATTATACTCCCAGTTACATACTTACATCTTCTTTTTTTGGCCTCTTTTTGCTGCTTAGATTGCTTCTTTTTCTTCTGCATTTTCTGTGCCTCTGTTTCTGGCCGGGATATTTGAGTATGTTTGCGGACGAAGATGCGGTTACTGGTGCATCATTTGTTATTGCTTGGATTTTATCTCTTGACTGTAGTCATTTTCTTTATATTTTGTTTGTTGACATTTTGTGCTCCCAGCAGCAGCATGTCTGCTATTCTGGATGTGAATGAAATAATAATATCTTAAAGTTAAAAAGTGGAATGGTATTGGAGACATGGGAGGTTAGAATAAAGAAAGTGTATCATGAACTCCATAGAATGACTAGGAGAGCTTCTAGAAGAAACTTGAAGGGCTCAAAAGATTTCAAATTTCTGCTCCAACAAACCACTGTTCTCATTATTTGCACAGGTGGTCTCCTAAACAGCTTACTTTGACCCACCCAACTTGAGTGTCCTACAGAATTCCACAACCAAACCATTTCATGTATCCTATAAACCATGTAAAAAATAAGGCAAATCTTCAGCAATGTATAAACTCAAACTAATTTATTCCGAGTCTACAGTTGGTGCTTAATAGCTTTCTGTTAGAAACTTTGGTTCTTTAGGTTCCTGAAAAGTAGTTTGGAATAGCCTTCATCAAAGAATATATGAGTGGATACAAAACGTCAGAACTCAAGGTCATTATTCTATTCACTGCAGAACACTTATAGTGGCCATATATAAGATATATATTCAAATGCTCTTTCCAGCACTTGATAAGCGCTTCTGTTTCTTTTTGGAAATAAAATGTAACTGCAATGCGTCTTTGATCAGTGAGGTTGAAGTCAATGGGGGTGTATGTATCGCTGATTCTGTATATGTCCATGAATTTTTTAGTGAGACTTTGCATGTGAGGTCATTGATGAGCAATTGATTAAAGTATACTCATAGCATCTTTTACTGTAGCTGCATCTGGATATGTTCTCATCCGATATCCACATTGTTGTTTTTCCTTCTCTTTCCCCTCTTTCTTAAATGAAGTTTTAGTTTTTATGGAATGATAGATACCTGATATTGTTGCTTGCTTTAACTTGACAGTTGACTTGGATATAGCAGTGCCAGTGGATGATATTCCTCCAGTACATAGTTTACTTTGTTAAACCCCTGGCCTAGTCCTCAAAATGCAGAAGAGGCTAAAGAATGAAGCAATTGTTGTCAATCCAAAGCACTCCCCTGTTACCCTTCATTATTTCTGGGTACAGAAGAGCCTTGAGAAGAATAATGTTTGGCTCTGGACAGGTGTGAAGTTTTTGTTGTAGGCGTCCAAGTGACATGTAAACTTTGATCACAGATTCCGCACAAACACCATCCTATATACGTAATGAGTTGATGACTAGAAATATGAGCAGGCTTGGTTCTTGCTCTGAGCATAGCCAATCTTCATGGCTTCGTGTTTGTGTTGTAGTTTGAATCCTGTCAATACATTACTTTTCATTTCTATCAAGTACCATGTAGCATTCTTCAAGAAACATGATACTAGTTGCAAAGAAATTTCTATGAAGGAAAGGAGAAGATAAGTCAAATCCAAGCAAGAGAAGAACACTAACAATATTCAAAGCTGAAATAGCAGAAAGGTATGGTGTAGCAGCCACCTATAACTGCTGTCTTCCCTGTTAGAGAATCATGCATTTGAAATCAAATGTTAGCACATAAAAATGCTACTAGAGAACTTTACCCACTAGGTTTAGGGCGCAGTTTACGACTCTGCTTCTGGAAAAAAAAAAAAAGTAGAATTGTAGTGTGGGCAATGCTATACTTAGTACTGTCGCAATGTACTATAATTAGTACACACATCTTAGCCACTAGATCAAGTCAAGATCTAATCTTGACCGTTGATTATTTCACTATGCAACTTGACTTCGCAGTGTCGCATAATAGACTTCGCAGTGTCGCATAATAGTAAAAAATACATTTAAAATAATAATTATAATACAATAATATTTTATATAATTATATAATTATAATTATATCATCATGTCAACCCCATCCCCGCCACCGGAATCCGGCCAACCCCACCACCGGAATACTTCCGGCCAACCTCGATGGAACCCCCATTAATACCACTCGAACTCCGGCATCTGAATCGGGTTGAATCTGGTGGACCTTCGCCGGAATCCGGCATCGAATGCTGCAGCGACGTATCAATAATGCTACAGCAATGTTGTGGATATTAAATAAAATCAACACAGTGGGTTTCGCTGTAGCGATATATTATCAATGCTACAACGATTTTATTTCTAAAATAACAACTCGACTATGTTTGCAATAGCATTATAAAGATAATGATACAGCAATAATTTGTTGGTTAAAAATCACCGGACACAGTAAATTTCGCTATAGCATTGAAACTATATCGCTGCAGCATAATATGTATATATGATATTTTAAATATAATATTAATTTTTTGTTAATTATTGTGTAGTTATTGCAAGCATGCTTACACAAAAGCATAATGCAGTGTTAATTACTGCAAGCATGCTTGCACAAAATAATAACTTTTTAATGCAAGCATGCTTGCACACAAGTTTTTTTTTTTTTTTAATTATAATTTCAAATGCCTTAATCAATTACATTTTGTTTGTTGAAGTTGAGTACTGCAATTATGATGAATATTAGCCCTTAACAATTACATTTTGTTTTTGAAGTTCATGAGAGGAGGATTTTGACTGAAATTAGAGTGAAGTTAGAGTGAAGTTGTTTCGGTTGAAATGTATTTTGAGTCATGTATTTTGAGTCATGTATTTTGACACTTGAAATTTTTTAGTGGAGGATTTCTATTTTGGCTTATGTGTTTTCACACTTGTTTGTTAATTGAATTGCTCATTGTATATAAAACTACTTGTGACTTTTTTTAACTACCAGTGATTATTGCAGCAGCAACATCACAACTTTGCTACAGCAACGTATTATTACTTTTGACAGTAACTACCAGTAATTATTGCAGCAGCAGCATCATAGCATTGCTACATCAACGTATTATTACTTTTGACTGCAACATCACAACATTGCTACATCAACGTATTATCTTTTCACAGTAACTACCAGTGATTATTGAAGCAGCAACATCACAACATTGCTACAACAACGTATTATTACTTTTCACAGTAACTTCCAGTGATTATTGCATCACAACATTGCTACAGCAGCGTATTATTACTTTTCACAGTAACTTCCAGTGATTATTGCAGCATCAACATCACAACATTGCTACACCAACGTATTATTACTTTTCACAGTAACTACCAGTGAATATTGCATAAACAATTTATACAATTTGTAAATTGTACATAAATAAAGAGTAATTTGAGTTTTGAATTATTATATTTTGTATTTTTATTGATAAACGAGTTAGCTGAACATTGAGCAATCACGTATGTGTCACAAAATTTACCCAACTCATTTTAAACTGATAAATGGCTTTCAATGTATTCGTTGCAAATTATAAAGCTTTCTTAATTCTCCTTAGATGGTGCTGTTGGAGAAAATATGAGTTATTATATATCATTTTATAAGGTTCTATAATTCACCTTATACGTCTTCGTATATATAGCATATGTATTCGACAAAAAGTTCAAATGAATACTCATTTTAATATCATATGGTGAATTAGTATTAACAGTTGAAATAAAAAATTATTAGTTTTCGCAATATGTTTAATTAAATCCAATTTACCCATATAGTATATATATCCATATCATATAGTATGACATTTTTATTTATAAATGAGTTATCAGCATAAAACGACATTTTTCTTAAATTAAACAAAAAGTTTCTTTTCTCAATACTTTGTAAATAAATTGGGCTAATTATTAATTCTAATTACTTGATGCATCTAAAAAGTAAACCCTAAACCCTCAACCCCGACTCCAAACCCTAAACCCTAAGTACCAATTGCCCTAAACCCTAAATCTGTCCAAGATCGCGTCTAACTAAGTAGGGCTGCAAACGAACCGAGCCGAGTTGAGCTATGCAGCAGCTCGACTCGTTAAGGACAAC
>JAYMSL010001588.1:0-16667 GCA_036897195.1 Plantago coronopus
CTCTGATTTCAGACTTTCAGTGCAGGTTTTTGGTGCAGTGAAGAAGAAGGTGTTCATTAGTTCGGTGTAAATTGTACTCTGATTCCAAACTTTATGTTAAATACAGTTTGCTCCTTAATTTTGTCAACGTTTACAACATAGTTCACTTTGCTGCAAACCTTTCTCTCGTTCTAAGCCGCAAGACCTCACAACTCATTTTCGGAGTGTTTGACACTCGGTTAGGGAGCTGGGTTAAGCCCCTGCAACATTAAAGCTTGTGTTTCGCATTGAGTTAAGACTAAGACATTTACTCTATTTTTACACACTCAAAATTTCGGTTACTATTTCTGGGTTAAGAAATCTCGATAACTCTAAAACATAACCGAGTGCCAATCAGTCTATTTGTTTTTTACATAAAACAAGCACGAGTGCAGAGGTGTTTTAGTATTCTTACTCTCCCAACACCATTACCTACCCAACCATACTCAATTTTTGTGAACATGTCGAGCGGATTGTGTGAACAGATCATTACGATTTAGAGTTCGTCAACAGACTTAAGTAAATGGAATAATAAGAATTTGTTTATACCTCCACAAATGAATGTTGTAATAATTCGAGAATGTTAAGTTGACTAATAATTAAGTGTAAACGTTTGAGTATGATCTACAACATGATTTTTCAACTTATAAATGTATATGTAAGTTGTAATATTAAAGAAATAGAATTAAGTGAGTAATAATTTTGATTGCATTTTATTTATTTACACGGTATGATCATTTTATAGGTGGAATTTGAAGAAAGAAGATAACGCGTCAATGTCAATCATAATCCAAAAAGTGTGTACGGACTATACGTATAATCAATATTTACACAGTAGACAATAGTTTATAACAAGTACAACTATTAATGTACGGACTATGGTGTAACATTTATATTAGATCATGTTCATTAGAAAGGAGAGGTTTGAATTCGCTTCAATAATAGACCTTTTTCTTCATACAAGTGTTCTCTACTTACAACTCATGCAGTCGAGTACTGTCAGACTCTTTTCTAACGATGGCTCAGCAATCGGTACTCGACAGATCTTTTCTAACGATGGCTCAGCAATCTTATAGACATAAATTAAGTCAAATCAACATGTTTATTGGCCCATATGCAACTGCAAATGTAAAGCTACATTACTAATTTTAGCAATCATCACATATACTTTTCTTCAAATGAAATGTCTTCATGTATCTTCTTCAAGAAACTCTTTCACCCATTGCAATCCATAAGTTCCCTGAGTTGAGAAATCAAACACTTCATCTTCATCATCTTCATTATCAACATATGCATCAGAGCTCAATTCTTCGCCACATGGCTCAGCTTCTTGCCCAGAGTTGATGCTTTCCACAGCTCTGATCTCTTCATGACTAGCCATATGAGTCTCTGTTAGTGATGAAGTAGGCCCGGCCGGTAAGTTCTCCATCAGGCTGGCCTTCTTGCTTAACTGAGAGTTCCAGTAGTTCTTGATTTCGTTATCTGTTCTTCCGGGAAGTCTCCCCGCTATCAAAGACCACCTACATTTTATTGAACATGTAGTCGTCATAAATGTTTACTGTCGTCAAGAGAAATAGTATCATTTTATCCGCGAAGAACATTGTTAGATTAAGAAGTGGCGTCGTAAAATTGAAAGTTACCTGTTCCCAAGGAGCCTGTGAAGCCTCAGTATCAAGTCCTCTTCTGCATCAGAAATATTGCCTCTCTTGATCTCAGGTCTAAGATAGTTTAACCATCTCAACCTGCAACTCTTTCCACACCTGTTCAATCCTGCAAGATATTGATCCTCTTAAGTTTTTTGTTTCCTTTTCTCCAATTAAAGTATAATGTGGATGAGTTACCTGACTTGACAGACACGGATCTCCACCTTCTAGGACCGTATATCTCAACATACTGAACGAGCTTGCTATCTTCTTCAGCAGTCCATGATCCTCGGTTGGTGAACTTGGTAGATACACGGTGAGCACTTCTTTTGGGAGCCATTCATGTACGTTTCGAATTTCAATTGATGTGTGATGAAGGAGAGTGGAAGCTAGAGACTAAGTAGAATATTTATAAGTTAATGAAGGGAAGGCGCCAGGCGGGATCGGTCAAAGACGAAAGGGAAGGGCGGGGGTTAGCAGCTGCTTTGCCAGGTTAGTGCCAATAGTCCCTAAGACTCCCAACCTTGTTGTAATACAACAAACCGCACACGTCCCAGCTACCAAAACTTAACTGTCCGTCTGGTAGGATTGGATGTCTCATCATCACCCCATCATTGTCCAATTTCCTAGTTTCCCTTTTTGGACCATGCTCAAAATTAAACATTAGTCCAACTGGTTGGTGTATGTCCGGATGCGACAATTGAACAAACTCCTGTCACTAATAAATGAAGTGTTGTCACGAGATAATGCATGTGGGAATTATGGCGTTGTTGATATACAACAATTTAAGAGAAGGTTTATTAGCTATAAGTTCAAATCATGATTCGGGAATGCATTATGAACTAGACACTGCAGGTGTGGGTCGTGGGAGTTCTCCATTCGGTTAGCAACCAGTCATACCTTAGGACATTCGGTTAGCAACCAATCTTACCTTACGATAAGTAGTTACGACTCAAAGTCTCAAACTACAGATGTCGGGAAAATAATATTCTATTAATATTATAAAAATTCCCTCATTACATAACATAACCGATCCATGAATCCAGACATAAATCTAAGTCTACAAATATAAATTAGCGAACTCTCAAACTATATATGTCAAATATGGGTGATTACTGATTACCCCTACTAGCATACGGTAATAAAGCAACAAGATGATGATTGTACTTAAAATACGCAGTTCGCATTAAATTGTTCACCCAGCTGTTCGGAAGTCAGACAGTAGTTGATGATATGCAAGGAGTGGAGGACTAATTTTACATGTGAATTCAGAAATGGTTAACAAAAACCGACTGGCCTTCTATTCATATATCATATCATGAACTGGGGATTACTTTCCTTGTTACTCCTTGTAAGATTCATGTACAGACAAGTAGACAACAGACACATTTACACTGTAAGTGCTCTCTTTAAAAGGTTAAATACAGCAAAAACAAGCACCATCACCACCACTTTTTTCGAAGCTAGCATCCTAAGATTTACCCTCCAACCATGCGTTCTCATAAACTGAACCACCACATTGGCCACCCATACAACCCAAGACAGAAGAGTCAACAGAACTACTTTTGTAGTCTCTTTAAAACCAGACACTCTTGTCACACCACCCGGAACTTCTATGTAAGACCAACCTTGGCATCCTTGGATGCTTCCAACTTGGCTCAGCCCAAGACTCTCATTTAGCCGGTCTGATACATAAACTAGCAACTTGGCCAGCCATGCAATCTCGTCATCAGAAACAGGCCGTTTCATCCAGTCACCTTTGTACTTTATCTCAGTGCGTATATGGCTGCCAGAGCTTCTAGGCTTGAACATCTCATCACGTAACTGCTGACGTGGTGTTGATTCTGATGTTTGTGATGCGGGTCTTGTGATTGAGCCACCAAACAAACGTCCCAACTGGGCTTTCATCAAGTCCAGACACTGAAGATTCTGGGAGACATTGTTTCCAGAAACTGATTGCAACTCAGACTCTGCCCGCAACAGAAACAGCTGAAAAGGGAGATATATAAATTAATATGTTGCGATAGGCGTTGGGTAATTAGAAGTAGTGAATTATTTATGTATCCATTCGAACCTGAAGTAATTGTTGTCCGCCATCTTCACCATCAGCAAAAAGCCGTAAATCTCTGTTCCAGTTCTCATGCAAAAAAGATCCATCTGCATCACTCTCGCACAGGCCATCCTCCCAGTCCTGAATCAAAACCACGTATTGATCAAACCCGAGGCAAATCTCTAATCATGTACACTGCAATCTCTAAAGTAGCAAATGCATTAAAGGAATCACTGAATCAGTGAACGAACAAAGTCACACATATAATACGAGTAAATATGGATGGGCAGCAGCGAAACATAATGGATCCTCAAATAAGTACAATAGGATACAAAATCATATTAAAAGCCCTATTTTATTTTGTGTGTTAAACACTAGACCAGATTTTAATTAAGGACAATTATTTAAATGCCCAATGATCAACCATTGAACTGCATTTTTTTCCTTCAAAATTGCTTCAAGCAACATTATCTCGGTTCACTGTCTCCAGACTAGTATGTAGAGATCAAAATCTATAAAGGTAAGTATCTAACATCCCACAATATAAGCATAGCAATAAATCAGGTAATTCATCTACTCATAAATATCACACCTAGAAATATTGATCAACAAATGTAGAAAAGAAATATTACAGGTTACATTTTTTAAAAAATGAATGGAAAATAGGGGAGAAAGAATAAACGTATAAAATCAAAGTGAGAAGCAAAGACAAGTACCTGCAACTGCTGGCGAATTGATGGAACAAATCTGTTCAGCATGCTAAGTGGTGACTTTGAGGTATCAGCTGCCTTTGAATGGTAAGCAGTGTCAACATCCTTCATGAGACCCATCAATTCAGAAGACGAAGTTAATATATTTATAACCTGCAGTAAATTTGAACATAACGATATGTTAGAACAAGCCATCTCCACTAGAAAACACTTGAATACTGTGATCAAAGAACTCTCCTTTGAAGTTTCATTCCTCGTCAACTATCATTATTCCACTTATTTTCTTGTGTCACATTCTGGTTTCCCCTCACAACCTCAAATCCTATTTCCTACTTTTCTTTAACACTTGAGTTCTTAAAATGCATTGAATATTTTATACATGCTCAGAATTGAAGGCCTTCAGACATTGACTCCTGGCTCAATTAGAATTATTTGTATGGTAATTTTGCTTAAATATGTTATAGCTGCGCTTCCCTGCATCTTGAGCTGATATATTGCCAATTGGCCAAATCTTGCCAACAACCTTATCATCGAACATGATTAAGCAGTACAGCTATGCTAGCAAGTAAGAGAAAAGGGGATCTTGACATTCTTTCAGTGGCCTTTCTTTAGTGTGTTACATATAAACAAAACCCAGGAAACTGCAAGCATCTTATACTAAAGCCCAACTGCCCAACACCAAGGTCATCAGTTTGTAGACAGAGCATACAAAGAAGAGTAATATGACAAAGAACTGAACTGACCTTCGCAACCATCTGGATTATTGCTACTGCATCCGTGTGGAGGAATTTGTGCGCAAATCCAATAAAATGCATGACCAGAGAGCTATAGAAAAGGTAGTTGGTCAATACAAATCCCTTCCAGGAGGACGAATATCCAGGAGCTGATGATTCACCGAAGCCATTTTCTAAACCTCTGGATTGTGATCCAGAAAGTTCACCGAGATCAGCAAACTCTGCAAAACTGACAGACCAAGATTCCAGATAACTGATCCACACGTCAAATGCTTGGGAAGCATTTTTTATGGAAGTGCCCACAGGACAATGTAGAAACGTTCTCAAAATGAATCTATATAATGGCCTTTGAAGTAACAGATTCCAAGAACCCATAGGATTTATACCCTGACCAGGAGATCCAGCATATTCAACCTGATAGGATACTTCCATAGATGGTAGCGAAATCAAGTTCAAGTACTTAGTGAAAACATTTACTACATCACCGAGGCCAGAGGTAGGTGGCGTCTCACCCAAGGCAGACCTGAAAGGAAAAGTTACACCAAATGACTTGCACACATCCACAGGGAATGGTGAGAAATCATTGTCCACCAGCCAAAAATGGATCAATGTATTAACCAGAAATTCAGCTCGTTCAATCGCAGAAGTATCATAACCACCATAATACTGAAGGAGGGAACTGCGGTAAGGCTGAGGAATATTTCCATCATAGGCAGGCACAAATGCACGAAGATACACATACAGTAGGCGCAGATACAAATTGACCTCAGTTTTCTGTTCTGTTACACGCTTTGAGCTTGAAAGACCAGGAATTGTATAGGACCAATTTTCTAACCTAAACTTTTTAGTTCTCTCCACCTTCACAGTCTCTGAACCTTCACTGTTGCCTCTACAGACAGGGTAATAAGCAAACCAGAACAAGTAATACTCGAAGACATTCAGTTGGACCTGCAATGGGGACCCCTTCACAGAATCTTCCTTAATCCGATTCTTGAACAATCGGCACAAGTCAGTAAGAACCTGACTATCTCGCTCATTCTGAAGCATGTAACGGACCCACTCGGGTAATCGTTCGTGAG
This sequence comes from Plantago coronopus, assembly GCA_036897195.1. Lineage (NCBI taxonomy): Eukaryota > Viridiplantae > Streptophyta > Magnoliopsida > Lamiales > Plantaginaceae > Plantago > Plantago coronopus. The sequence continues at coordinate 6,235 of JAYMSL010001588.1, forward strand.
GAAAAACATACTTAACTAGAGAGAGCTGATCAACTGCTGAAATTGAAGACAATAGAACCCCATTTGGTGCCAGTAAGCTGAAAATTTTACCTGTAAGAACGAGCAAAAGTGACATAAACTTACAGAAGATCAAGTGGTCATCATGATAAAATCAACCAAATTAATTTTACAATGACATGAGAAAATAGGATGTCTGGGTAGAAGTAACTGCATATCTGAAATATTCTTTCAAACTATAACACTAAAATTGACCAGATATAACCAATAGAAACTAACAGTCTAACACTATGAGCTAATGATTAGTGAAAAAAATATAACCATGATGCAAGTTATGCTAATGATAGGCATTTTCGAAGGCTAAAGGTCAGGGATATAGAGATCAACAGACTACAGTAAATCAACCAGCAATGTGGAAAAAATCAGACACGACGCTTCAATATGGCAAAATAAACAACACAAAAGGAAGGATGATAACATTGTACTCCACTACTTTTAAGCTCTTCTCCACTTACTTTGGCGGTAGATTACATGGCACCACAGCAAGTTAATTGAATAAATGCTGTTTTCAAATGCTTCTATCAATATATCCTTACAGATGCACTTACATTCATATCCTTCCATATTATTTTTAAGCAGGCCTACTTTCACCATCATTTGTTGTCTAATAGGAACACCGGCAACAAATGCAGGAACTAATAGATTCAACTATATTTTAATTATATTCAATCTGTAGCAACAGTTAATCCTAATTTTAGAAATAGTGAATGTAGCTGATTCCAGTATATTCCTAACAAAAACTAGCTACCAGCAAACACCACATGCGATCTCCACACACCTCTCAAACTCAAAGCTAATCCAAATCGTACTCATAAAACTAACGCAAGGAGCTAAAATCGATAAAAAAAACTTCCAACGAAAGCTACTCCACAATATCAACTCGGAACAGTAGCTTAATAGAGCCATACCAGCTAGCTCCGCATCATTTCCCGAAACAGCAACATCAATCCATCCATTAGACCGCCTCGTAGCCGACGAACACGGCGCAGACGCGTCATCAAAGCCGAAAACTCGGCAAATCAGAATAGGAAATGTAACGGAGAAGAACCACCGCTGCTGGTCAGGAGAGTGACTCCGCAGAAACGACTCGACGGCCGCACACGCCGCGATGATCTGCGGCGGGAGCACCGCGGCAGCGACGGAGGCGGCGAGCTCGGCGGACTTGGTCTGGGCGTCAGTGGTGTAGGAGTGAGGAATCATTTGGAGAGACGGAGCTAGGGTTGGTTTGTGACTGCAAAACAGGAAAAGGTGATGGAGAACGGGTAGGGTTTTGGGGAAAAAGGTTTTTGAATGGGAATTACAGGAGAGGCAAATGGCGGGTTTGTTGTTTTAACAAGGGGGCCGGGATTGTTGCTTGGAACGTGACGGTGAGAGAGTGAGAGTGATTGATCTTGTTTGCTTTTTGTGTTTGACTCTAATCGTATTTTTTTCTAGTAAAAATTGTGAGTGTTGCTTTTCTTCTTCTAAATCCCCGCCCGAGGAAGGTTAGGTTAACTTCTAGAAGAAAATGGTGACTACTGAATTGTTTTGTTTTCTTAACCTCATTTAACCATTGTTATATCTAGAATGCTCATCATGTTTGGTATGGAACTATGGATAGTAATATTATATTTTATACTATTGACGAGTTGTTGTCGTCTGACGTTGGTCATCAAAGGTTATTAATATTTTTCCATATTGCGTTTGTAATATGAATGTTGTCCGATTTGACTTTTCCTATGATTTGATAAAGATGCATGTAAAGACAACTTAAGTAAAATGATCGGATTCATTTAATGGTGTGGACTTGTTGTTGGACTTATGGAATGATTATTGATGTTTTTTTAATAGTAATTTTTCTTTATGTGGTACATGTTGTTGTGGTTGATATTTTATCTTCTTATTGTAACGGGTTTAGATAATCCGGGAATCAATTTCCTCCTACCCGAACAATTATAATAATAATTCAATTTAAATTCGAATACGTTCAATTCAAGTTTGCTTAGTTCAACTTATAAATTCACTTCAGTTCAAATCAACTGAATCAAACATCAGTTATGGTCAACTAAACCAAACAGAGCTTCATTAACTTAGGCTATGTTCTTTTCAATTTACGTTCAGATCCATTCAGTTCAGTTCAGATTCATTTAGATTTAGTTAGTTCAAATTTATACTTTATTTCAGATCCATTCAGTTCAGTTCCGAAATCCTCAGCTGAAAAGAACATAGACTTAATCCAACCACTATTTATATAAGGCTTGGTTATTTTGAACATAAGTTCAGATTCATTCAGTTCAAATTTGATTAGTACAAATTTATATTTCACTTTAGATCCATTCAGTTAAGTTTAAAAATACTCAGCTGAAAAGAATAGAGTCTAACTCATCTAAACCTATAATACTATTCAGTATTCACGTACTAAGAAAGTCGATAAATCACTTGCGTATGTCAACCAGTCCGTGTCTGTTAATACTTGGGATCAAATATATCATATAATTTCATTTAAATAGATTTAGGCTTCCAGCCCGGTTTTCCGAAATGAAAAAGGTTGTTTTATTTCTTTGTACATGTTCATGAAGTAATAAATAGTTTGAAACGAATGATGGTTCATTCCAGGGAAGCAAATTTATTTCCAGTCATCTTTCTAGCGTGCTGTAGATAATACACAATTATGAAATCTATTACATTCTGGAAGTAGGGGGGAGCAGCTGTTGCTTGATCAAAGGCTTTACGTATTCATGGTAGCCATCAGGCACCACAGTATCATTCAACGGGTCCTTCCATGCTGCCTCGTAAAGTTTAGGATAGACATTTCCGTCATATCTTCCAAGAATCGAACCAAGGAAGTGATCGGTGTAACTAAATGCATCAACAAGAGCGATAGCATTTGGGCGAACCTAAAACCAAAGGAAAGTTTAGTATCTGGGTTCAATAGCTTCAAATAAGCACATGACCAAAATTCTAAGAAGCTTTGTAATGTACCTTTGAGTACAGGGCTCTGAGCTGATCATTAGCAAGAGCAGCCTGCTTAGGGGTGATGTAGCTGGTGACGAGGAAATCACCCTGGTGCTTGTGAAGGAGAGAGAGATAATATACACCACATAACGTCTGCAGCTGTTGCTTCACGCCTTTACCAGGAATGTCTTGCTGCAGCTTCTCGAGGAACCTGCGTAATATATAAAATAATAAATGAATATCTAACTATTTGTTTTCTTTTCCTTCTCCCAGATCTTTGTCAAGTTCCTCAGAATTAGCGGTAACAAAAACTGTCTCGTAGATTATCTACCTAGTTACAGTTAGTCTAGATGACTTGGGAGACACTAAGGCTCAGTCACACATAAGTGGTTGTAGTAAAATTCAGAAAATGAGATCTTACTTGGAGACGATGATAAGTTGACAATGAGCTGCGGCTGCCTCAACCAGATCAGCTGAAAGCTCCGCAAAACCTGAAATGTTTTGATAAGTTATTTTTAGACAAAAAAAAAACCACTTTTAAAACATAATTTGCATGGGTACACATTCTTGCCATCTCCAGGAGCTAAAATATAAACTATAAGAGATCAAGAATCATAAGTCAAGACTCAGGATTACCTTCTTCTGGATTCGAAAACTTGCTGAGATTTTTGGCACAAGAAACAGACATTCTGGCAGCTCGTGCCTCAAATGCTTCCAATACTACACTAGGTTTTAACCAATCCTCAGCTGCATGATCAGAATTGCAGGTTATCAGAATGATTGAAGGTATTATGTAGCGAATCCCTCCATTTGGTGTTTGATCACATTTTTACTATGTATGAACGAAATAAAACAACTGACAGACCATGCTCTTAGGGAGACCACTAGTCCAAACAATTTCAAGAACTAACACACACCTGTTTGAACATTACAACGAGATTGCATCAAATGCTCGAGGTTTCCCATATAGGATATTGTTCCTGATGGCGGTTTCCCGGACCCAAGTTGGGACACAGTCTTCATCAAGAACCTAGCTACCTGCATGAATAACAGATGGGTCAATCATCACCACGCCCAGATTATCATTACAAAAGTCGGCATGCATATCACAAGTAAATTATGCTACTAAATAATGCAGGAGGGCACCATATTTCTTCTACTGTATCAGTATTGATCAAATAATGACCAAAAAAAAAACCAATTATGCATTATCTCAAAATAGAAAACTGCAAAAAAATTAATAAAATAATAATAATAATAATCTTATACTGTACATGATTTTATGACTTATTAATCATGAAGACAAGTCATCCAGGCACATAGTTATACCATAACCCAAATATTGCATATTCCTAATTAAACTACCTGTAGAAGCAGGACAGTATTATCTCCTTCGTACGTACAAGCAGGAACATAGACTGCAAATAATTCTGGAAGCCCGCTGCTGCATAGATAACCATGGCCACCACATAACTTCCGGCATTCTTCTATTCCATCCTATGGTGGAAATAAAAGCAAAGAATAAATGTTAAAACTCAGTCAACTGAAGCATCTCCGTGCTTAAATGTCATGTTCCATTTGTTACAAGGGATCCACCATCTAGTACATGTATATATATATATATATATATATATATATATATATGTGTATATATATATATATATGTGTATATATATATATATGTGTATATATATATATAATGTGTATATATATATATATATGTGTATATATATATATATATGTGTATATATATATATATATATATATATCTTCACCATGGTTATTGAGTCAATTTTTAAGGTAGTCTTCTAGTTTATAAGACTTTCTATTCAAGAGGCGACGAGTGCAAGAGTACAAAGATCAAAGCTAAGTCAATAGCTATTAACTCATTGGGGTTTCAGTTATGATCTCTGCATCCAAAGTTGTTAACAATTAATGAAGTTCACAACCCATCCTTCCAATCTATTGAACCGCTCAATGAAACAATAGTTATGCTCTTGGCTTGTACAACAGAATTCTGAAGACAGTGACAAACACCAAAAGATTCTAAAAGGACTTCTAAGATGCATTCATTACTTACAGCAGTGTAAGAGGTGGTCAATGACTTCAACCCTGCGGTGCATGCATGAGCCTCGGGCAATGTTGAGAAATCATTGGCCTTCAGTCTTTGGGTAACATCAGTGTACAACCAAGTTAACCATTCACTAACAATTCGGTAGGCATATGCGGAAGCCAGCATAGGGAAAAGTCTACTTTGCTGAGTTTTGTAATCAATGACCTATAAATCAATCAATGCAGAAGTTATTGCTCATCCAGATATGACATAAAAAAATGAAGATATCAGAGAGATAAACTATTAAATAACAACCATCTGAAGTCAATATAACACAATACTTCCATCTACATCCAGTAATAAAGCTGTTTTACCTATCTAAATGCCAAGTACAAAGATGAATATGGAAAGTGTGACCAGTCCAGACACCAGTTTCGATTAAACTAATAGCTAAATGTTGGCAAGATACTTATGTAATTCACGACTACGGTATTCCAAGTCATTTGTCCAATTGTCCTGATCATAGTGGGATTGACGTGAAAGTATTTAAAACAGAAATAAATGCAAGACAAGAAGAAACATAACACATGGTCATAGAATGCAAAGATCGTTGGATGAAGCTGCTATATCTAAACAACACTGTGTGGCGATCACTTAATCAGGGTAATAAAACTAATGAAATATAGCACACCAGCTATAGGCAAATTATTGATGAAAACTGAAATGTATGCTAGAGCAGGGAATGCGTGAACATATGGGGTCAAAACTCAACAGGATACACCTTCACTCAGATGCTAGACTCTTGGACAGTTGGACCAACCCATAAAAATGCTGCTTACTGGTCAAACATAGTTCAAGTACACAACCAATAATCATGCCTAATTAAATAAAAGAAATCAAGAAGATTTCCTACCTGTATTTCAGGCCCACCATTCACTGACCCAAATTGTCTACGAACTGCACTGTACCTTGTAGCAATACAAACTGCCCTTGATAAAGCACGAGAGGCATCAGCTACTATTGTTTGCCGAACATATACCATAGTACCATAGATTAACTGTCGTGGAACATTAGAATTTTTCAACTTCCCATCCCTCGTAACCTGTATAACCCTGTGATATTTAAGAGTGAGTAAGAACTATAGCCATTTGACATAAATTGGTGGCCACTTATGGGAAAGACTCGTGAACACGTATAATTTCCGGCACACCAACATGTATTATCTAAACAGAGGGGACAATTCACAACAAAAAGCAGGCACGTAAGATTGTGGTTCCATCAGAAGCTCCTGTTTCTGAGCTAGTCTGATGACTGCATCTCATCATTGAAATAGACAAGGTAGAAGGATTGATAGAGAAAAAGCTAATCTTGGCAAAATTAATTGAATAAATTATGGTTTACGCCAAACGCTGCTTACTTCATTAGCATTTGGCTTCTTGGAATCCGAACGTTATCAAATCTCAGAACTCCATTGTCCATCGTGTTGTATGCTCCATTTCCAAATTTCATTCCGATATCACCTACTGTTATTCCTGGAAGAGGAGTATGGTCCTCCAAGCTCCGCAGTTGGACAATAAATCCTGAGAGAATCAGTATTATATTATATTCTCAAAAGGAAGTGAACCGACATAAGTTATATTACACCCAAGTTAAAGATGACTGTTATATACCATTAACACCATGGTCTACACCATGTGTCATTAGACGAGCATAAACAACAGCATGTGTAGACACTTTACCAAGTCCGCCAGGCCACCACTATCAAATTAGACAATAAGAGTGAGAGGTCAGAGGTCTACATTGAATAACAAAGAAGATGACATGAACCACAGAATACCAAGCTATAGAATTAGTTACATGCACACTCAACAGATAAAAGCAGAAAAATGAAAGGAACAATAAGACCAAATTTCAGAGCAACATATCTCATAATCCACAACAATTCAACAACAAGAACACAAGTCCTCTTTTCAATGTACCTTGCTCGAAGTCAATGTAGGACTGTGAATTACAAATTCATCTGTCTGTGGATCAAATGTTGCAGTGGTTTCTAGACCTTGCACGTTAGAGCCATGACCGAGTTCCGTCTGTGCATAACAGCCAATTATTTGCATCTTGTAGGCCAATGGCAACCACTTTTGTTGTTGCTCCTCGGTACCCTGGCCCTTTATGGCTGGTACAAACATACCCTGCATATGCAGTTTTTTTTAAGCAATGCACTTTATAAATTCTAAAAACAAGATATAGGAAATTAAAGTACGAAGATCACTTGCAACTTCCAGAATAGATATACAAATGCAGAAATCTAAACATGCATACCCAATGAAGATCTGTGTAGGCTGGTTCATCCATGTAAAATCTGAATTTGGATGCCTCCTCCTCTGCAAAACATCAAAGAGAAAGAGGGAATAAGTTTTATAAAATATGTTAACCTGCATAAAAATAACTCAAAGAGCAAGTTTACCTGATAGACGAAGTTCGTGAATTCGTTTATATGCATGGGCCACCTTCCTAAGAGTGTTTTTGAACAAATCCTTTCTAGCTAGCATTGTTCTGGTTTCCTTTGAGAAAACCTTTTTCCAAAAGAAACAATTGAAAAATAAACAAATAACACTTATAAGGACTTTATGCCGGAAAATAGAATCAAAATCAACCCGAAACTAGAACCAGAAATGAGTAATAGTAAAAGATGAAATCTTCTTTTAAAACCTCATAATAACCACACAGCCACAAGGAAAAAAATAATACAATTATGATCATGGTTCTCAAAAAGTGTGGAAATTATCAATGCTTGTTTGGCAAATACAGGTCTTGTTCATCATCATACTAACATCCCATCTTTTTCAGTGCAATATTGAATTTTAAGTCATCCTTCAATAAACAGAATGTAACGCAGGCAAGAAACACACGCCGACGAGGGATACGGCCGCTTCCAATAGGTGAAAGGGCATGCCATCCACTACATTAATTTAATTTTGCTCAAGCAGTGATGGAAACAAAAGCAACCTAAGCAAGTAGTAACACTATAAGTTGAAGTATAGGTCCACAGACCACAAGTAATTAACCATTATGTCAAATCACTTATCCAGCTTCTAAATCCATCTTAAAACCTGGATCCAGCATTCCAAGCAATTCTACGAAGAAACAATGAGAAATTCACCCACTCTATGCACATTAACCTTAATTCTCCAAACAAACCGACAAACTTAGCATCTCACCTACCCAGTAAACCAGTCCTAACAGGGATACACAATCATGTAATTAACACAAGCCAATTCGACTAATTTTCCAACCAAAGCCAATAATTTACCGGATATATCACGGCACAAATTCAAACAACATATCATTCCACCTCAATTGAAACACTAGAAAGCTCAATTTTGACCCAGGGCAAAGCAAACACTAAATTAACAGCAAAATTGAGCAAAAAACAACAAACAGAAGATAGAGTTTAACAAATTAGAAGTAAGGTAAAGAGAAATTACTGGATCTTCAGCGACGAGCTTAGACATACGATCGGTAACTTCGAAAGCTTCGCGCGAACCGGCCCAAACAATTTTCATCGTTTCGACATCGAACTCGGCCTTCTTCCTCTCATCAGCTAGATAATCCATGGCGTTGTTAATTGTTTCTTCGTTGCAGTAAATTTTGTAAACAGAGATTGTGAATGATCCCAGTGAGAAACTAGTAGAGAGTCGCAGTCTGTGTGCTATATATAGATTGGTCTCCTGTATCTGTAAGGAATTCTTACTGCGGTAAATTTAAGTTACCACACGTGTTAAAATGTGCCCGAAAGTGAAACAGTTGGTCGAAATTCTGAGTTTTGTCTAAATGGTCTTGCTCTTTTACCCAATTCAATGGAGTTAGTTCCCGATGTGGTTAACCAACTTTCTAGGTGGTCCAAAACAACAGATGAGTATTCAAAAGGTCAAACACATAAAAAAATAAAAAATAAAAAATTATTGAAATAAACCGACTACGATACATAACAGGACGCATATTAACAAGTGTTATCGAAAGGGGTCTAGCTCAATCGGTTGAATAGACAAGCAAAAATCGACCCGTTATATAACATGACGCATGATAAAGTGGCAAATTGTTAAAAATCGAATAAGTTTTCTAATACTGTAGTATTCGAGGGCTGATGAAATTTTAACATATAGATTGATCATATTTCTTCCGTCTAGCTTCAAGCTCCTCGTTTGATTTTCGTTAACTTTTTTTCTCAACTTTTGTTGACTTTAGTTCAATTATGAATTACTCTTTAAAAACGTCGTATGAAAACATAAGAAGCTCGAGAAGCAGGACGGAATAAAAGGTGCTCATGCTTGGCCGGTCTGAGAGCTACCTCAACAGGGAGGTTTGTTTTGTTTTGATTTGATATCTATGTGAAAGTGAAGCTGAGGCGGTAGGTGCATAATGTAAGGTTGGATTATTGGATACTTTAGTATATGCGGCTTAATCGTGGATTTGACTTTTGTCTTCTCCGTCCAAATAGTATTGCTGGATGCTTTCAATGCCTGTAGTAATTGTAGTTTAGGAAGTTGACACGTTTTGAGTTTCTCAAGAAACATAAATTAACACGTGATGATATTATTGGCTTGCAATTTGCTATGACCAATCAGGGTATGGGCTTCCGTTTTGGACTATGTGCCCAATTAGGTCGGCCTGACACTTCTGTATAAGAAGTTCGGCCCATTTCTTAGCCAGATCCAGTTCGGATCATCATATACATATACCTTGGAGAAAATTTCACACAGGTGACTACCTGGAAATTTTATTTCAAAAAAGGGACAAATAGTACCCAAGTAAAAATGGAGTGTATTATGTATGTGGAGTTACGATTTTGCCCCTAAACATTATTGTCAATACAAAAATGTCCCTCATCTTCACTAACTATCCATTTTCATTTCATTAACCCTACTTCACTCTCACTCTCTATTTTCACTTCTCTCTATTTTCCCCTCCAGATCCGCCTCCTCCACCTTGCCCACCCCGTCTCCACCCACTCCGCCTCCACCACCCGGCAGCCTCCACTTGCTGCTCGCGATCCGCCTCACCTCCCCTCCACCTTGCAGCCTCCGCCTCACCTCCCCTCCACCTTGCAGCCTCCGCCCACTACAAAAACAACACGGTTTACTGACGAATTCTATTCGTCAGTAAACCCATCTATTCGTCAGGAAAAAAATTTCCTGACGAATCGCTGAAGGTTACTGACGAATAGATTCGTCGTCAGTAAACGCTTCGTCAATAAGCGATTTACTGACGAATAGATCTATTCGTCAGTAACGTTCGTTGACCCTCGTCAACGAACTTAGCCGATTTGGCTAATTCGTTTTGCTGACGAATAATCTATTCGTCAGCAAAATGAATTTCTTTTTTCTTTTTT
>JAYMSL010001589.1:0-16656 GCA_036897195.1 Plantago coronopus
ACAAGGTATGGGTGGAAATATAAGAAAAATACACTTTACAAATTACAAATTAATCCAAAAGTAAAGGATGTGTTTGGTTGTATGATGAAATAGGACCTGTATGTAATTGTTTATAAACAGTAAGTATTAAACTGTTATTGTTGTAGTAAGAGGGACTAAACTGTGATGAGGGCATCTAGTAGGGGATGTGTATGTAATTTTCTCTTTTTCATGATAAAATTGTGAACAATAAAACCGAGCCTCAATATTCCCGGACGCTCAGTTAGTACCGGTTTCAAACATTCTCGGTTCGGGTTGTTCCGGATCCGGCCAGGTCCTTACCCTTAGCGGACTCCAAATTTCTGCGTAGTTGTTCAGCCCAATTTACAAAAGGGGCATCCCAAAATTATCAGCCCAAATAAAGCAGAAATTGAACTAAGGGTTTTAGGTTACGTTCTTGAAGCTGGAATTCTATTGCAAATTGGTACCAAGACACTGGTATGAGTAATTATCAGAATCGCACTGCGAGCCGGAAATGAAATTGCATAAGTAAACAGTTAACAATTATGGAGAAATTAAGTTACACGCCCAGTTTGATGTGATTCAAAATCTTTATTTATAAACTACACAAGTTCCGATCTAATAAAATATAACAAGCCAGATATTGCAAAGATATTGCAAAAACTAAGTTTTACCATTCCAAAATAATAATTTGGATGATAGACTGAGATCCACGGCTGATCATGCAGGCATGTCCTCGTCAAACTCACAAAGCACCTAACAATGAAGTGAAAGATAACAACATTTCCAACTTATCAAGTGGTTTATAACTTCAGTGCTGTACTCCATGTTCCTTGAACGCTGGGATGTTCGGTGACATGTCTTGTCTTCAGCTTAACTACCTTCCTTCCCTGCGAATTTCGCAGCCTGACGGCACACATGAGCACTTCCTCTGGAGTTAAATTCCTAACGCAGACAACTCTCTCATTCTTGTTTTCTGCATGTCAAAAAAGTCAATAAAGACTTGATAAATCGATCCAAAAAACTCAGAAATGTCGGGTAAATGGGTAATACTACAATCTACAATCAACAGTCAGTTCACCCTTAATATACAGGTCAATCTCTTATCATGGAGCCTAGTATGTCATCCTAAGTTCTTGTACTCCGTCCTATCCCGAAGCTTCCAATTTTGCCAATTTAGGGATTCCATTTATAGATTCCCATTTCCATTTTAGAACATACTATTTCGACTCACAACAATAAATATATATAATTTTCTAACCCACTACCAATAGTTTTATTTTTTTACTCAAAACTAATACGTTTTTTATTTGGTTGACTGTAAAGTCAAATAGGAATTTTCGAATGGAACAGAGGAAGTAATAGATTTGTATTTCACCCTGAGTTACCACACTTCACCTAATTAAGTGAAGTGAGCTTTTATCAGTAAGGGGTTAATTTAATCTCAAACTGGCTTCAGGGATGATTTCACATGAATTGGTGAGTAAACTCAAATATACAAGTAAAAGAAGAGTTAATAGACCATAACTGAAACCTCACCAGAATCTAACCACCTGATTATTCCCTAGACGGCTAGACATATAAAATCATGAGAGCATAACAAAGCTTATTATACAGGAGTATGAATGAACCATCTACTATTCTTTAATAGCATCATGAAATATAAGCCTCAAGGATCTGGAGATATAATTGTTGGAGAATGAGTTATATATGCCAATTAAAGTTACAGAAGAGAAATTACAGAGATATTTGAAGCAACTAACCTAGAGCTAATGAAGGGTTACCATGTAAAGCAAGTCACAGGTCACGTATCACACGGAAAGCTGAATCTCAACAACTAATTAGAAAAGATGTATAATGCAAACTTATATATTTACATCAAACGGAATATATAACAGAAGAGGTTTTAGTTTTTTAGATAACAACATCCATCAGGCTAATACGAAAATGAACAAAAAGAATTACAGCAGAAAAACATAAACTGAGATGGAAATAAAGGTGTCTGTGATTCTGAAAACAGTAGAGCCTGAATGACACCGCTGAAGCCCCGTAAGCACAATTTCTCCGATACTCTAATGATAAGCTAAGCCATTGCAAAACATGACAATATGTCCTCGGTTGTCTTGGCATTTGAACATACTAAATACTAGTTCATCGGCTTTTTAATTTACAGATTTTATACCTCTAACTAGCATTGTCAAATTTTTAGTCTGGTAAACTAGGTTGCAGTTCATCAGTTTTTATAACCATACAACAAATCCAAACTAACACACAGGTACTGTAAAATACACACCGAGACGAAGAGGGGGAGAGATCTTACTGTAAAATCCCTTTAGAAAAGGATGATAACCGCGATTGAGCTCGGTAACAACCTCAAGCTGGGGATTCATCTCCGAGAAAGCTGACAGATGATTTTGCATAAATGCCCTAAAACATATAAACCAAACAAATTTAGCTCTATCTATCAAAATGTGTCTGGTTTACACTAAAATCAAGAACTCATAAACTAATAACCCAGTTGAAACTAAAACAGTGATCATTCATCTTGAATTGAAACTAATTGCTTGTTAACTGAAACATTGTTTACAAAAAGCATGAAGAATATGACAAAAGGGGGGAATAAGGAGAAAAGGATTGAAATCAACCTAATGCCTCTGCTACTGCCCGCAACATTGCAATAGCTTACAACGAGCTTCTGGAGTTGCCATACACCTCTAGACGACATCTTCTCCAAAACTGGGATCAGCTATGGAGAATTCCAGTTCAAAAACCTAAAACCCTCTGCTCTATTTGGACCGATAATTTTTGGTGCCCTTTGTAAATCGGGCTGAGCCCGCCAAGGCTAAGGACCTGGCCAGATCCGGAACGACTCCGAACCGGGAATGTTTGAAACCGGTAAGAACCGGAGCAACCCGAATCAACGAAGGACTAAAATTGTCGAAAGCTATTATTCAAGGTTTTTACTCCCACCTATTTTTAATTTATAATTTAAGATGTTTTATCCATTTCATACATTTAAATACAATTAATTTAACTCATTGATTTTTAAAATATTCTTTATTCATGTTATTAATTTAAGATTATTACAAAAGTTCAACTAATAAAATACTTCAAAGTCATGAATATTGATAAACTGCATGTATTTTGAATAATAAGTATAACAATTCAAAAGGTTTGTTGAGAATTGTAAAACGTTTGACATCTTGTAAATAGTCTAAAAACTAAAATATCCTATATTATTAAAAAAATTATTAAAGAAATAGGAGGGAGTATCTATATGTTTTTCTTCCATTGCCGGTGCTCAAGTTGAGAACTAGTTAGGTTAATAAAAATGGCATACTGCATAGTGAAGCGTTTTAATTTTGGTGTAGCACGTTGTTTATGTTTTGGAATTAGTTCAGGTCCAGTTGAGTTGAAGTAGTTGGTGTGCCGGTGCAATAAGGTGTTCGGTTTTAGGTGTCCGAAGAGATTTATATGTTTTCCATGTTATTGTTTTTGTTTTGAGTCCTGTGTGCAGGTTCAGGTCTAGGTGTTGGCTTAGGTCTTTAGGGTGTTGGTTTAGGTGAATCGTGGCTTGGATCGATGTGAGGTTTTGATGAATCTCGTATTATTAGTTTAGGTGTCGAGTCGTGGTTTAGTCATTAAAACGCGATTCAGGTGTTGTTGGGCTCTGGGTGTTGGTTCAGGTGATTTCAGGTGTGGGGTTATGATAGTTTTTTGTTGTTAATCTCGCTGATTGAATCACGGGTTAGGTCTGGATGTCTGGTATTGCTTTCGTCTTTTTGTATTGTTTCCGAGTATTTCTTATGCTCTTTCTAATTAATACACATAAATTTTGTAGTTTTAAAAATATATATATAATAATTAAAGAATATTATATGGGACGGGGAATTTCTACGATTCTCTGATTATGGCGAGCAAACCACAGCGAACTGGCATGCACAAGTTCGACTGTAAATGCTTTAACATGTCATTTTTTTTTATTAGTATCTTGTTTCAATCTTTTAAGTAATTATTTTGAGAAACATTAAGCTTATATATCTGAGAATACTATGAATGCTTTGACATGTCCTTTTTTACTAAAATCTTGTTTCAAACTTTTTGAGTAATTATTATGAGAAATATTATGTTTATAATTTATATATGAGAATATAGAAGGTTAAAAAATATATTGGTCTACTTGTTTAACATCGTTATTTTACTTAAAAATATAATGAATTTTCTTATTTCATAATTTAAAAAAAGTGCACCTGCTAACTTTAGAGACATTATGAGCTCTCTTCTAAATTAAAAAGAGATTATCTCCCCCAAGTTTTTATATTTTTGCAGTACTCAGTTATTCAAGAAAAGCACCAACACATTTATGCTCAAAATTAACAGTGAAGCTTATAGATTCTCTATCTCTACACAAAAACAGAAAAAACTTGTTTATGTGATTCATAACATCACAAAAAGATCCTTCACAAATTTAGTGAAAGTAGATCATAAATTAAATTGCATATATAACAGAAGCCACTAGTATTATGTACTGTCAATAATGCTAGACTGGAGTCATGAAGATGAGAGGTGTTGCAACTTGGAAGTAGGAGCTTACGGGTTCGAGTTTTAGAAGGTGCAAATTTAAGTTTACATTATAGTTTGTAATCGTAAACTATTATGGTTTAAAAAAAAACAGCTAAACGAGGAACATAAATTTTTTTTTGTGAGAGTAGATAATAAAAATTGCATAGAGTTTATTTTCTAACAGAATAACAGGAGCATACTGAAGAATAACTGTTATATTATATATCCAATAATGCTAAACTAGGAACATAACCATCAGTTATGCTTGTGATCAACGGTGAATGACTGCATGCTTCAAGCTCCTTATAATTCTTCTCCACCAAATCAATCAAACCACAGTAACTATACGACGTTGAAGCTAAAACTTGTGTACCATTTACCATACCCACGGGGGAAACTGCAACATTCAATTCCAAGTTGTATCTTTTCTCCCAAGATTTGGGGTTGCTGCTGTTGCTACACCCTGCAACGTTCATCACCCATACGCTCCATTTTCTACGATAATAACTCCTCTCCGTGCTAACAAACAAAGCAAGAGATTGATCATCAACCATACTAAACAACCTCAAACAAACACCATGCGACCACATGCAGATATCTTGTGGTAATTCCAGAACCTCAAACACATCATTAACAACGTTAAATGTCATGATGCAATTAACCTCATTCTCCTTTTTTCCCCACCAACATGCAAACTCACCTACAGATAAACTAATCCAGAAACGGAACCAAGTATCATCTGTACAGACTCTGCCACTGATATAATAACAGGGCAATTCCAGCTGCCTAATATTACTCCATGAATTCCTCTTCTGTGCATAAACAACAACCTTTGCTGCAGGGTATGCCCCTTTGCGTGGACTCTGGGACTTATAGAAAATCAACACTACTTTATAATCAACACTAGCATGATCAAATGCAAACCCCATAGCAATATTATAACGATTGTATTCTCGAGTGTTGTTAAGAAAATCGGGCAATAGAGGAAGCTCCTTCAATTTTCCAATCGACGGGTTCCATAATGTCAGAGAGAAGGACCGACGACTGTAATCCTGCCAATTAAACAAACAGACAAGGCCTCTTGTTGAACCCACTATCTGGAGACCATACACATAATCATCACAAATAGATAGAACAATTGGAGATTGATTCAAGCTAGACAGAGAAACAAGGCTGTCAGAATCATCATGATGAAAAAAGTTAAATTGCTTCAATTCACCAACACCAACAGAAAAATACCGCTTTTGGTGTAGTAGTGTGGAAAGGTGAAGATCAAGAAAGTAGGGTTGGGAGATTATCAACTTGAACAGTTTCGAAAAGCGCATCAAATTAACCAGGTCCTTGGCTGGGAGCTTAGTTAGGATCATGGAGATGATTTCCTCTGGGAGTTTGCTGAACATATCTGGAGTAGGAGTACTGTCAGGTACCGCATTAAAAGAGATGTCGTACAACATATTTAATGTCATCTCGCGAGCTTCTTTCATTGAAGGTTTTGCTGGATGCTGGTGATCGACTTAAGAACTAGCTAGGGTTTTAATTTTTTGTGAAGCACAGATAGACATAGACTCAGTCCTATATATACTATTAGGATTGTAGTAATTGGGTTGAACCCAACCCTCACCCAACCCACTAAAAAACCTAATGGGTGAATACCCATTTAAACTATGGGTACGGGTGCTAACACCCCACCCGTACCCGGCACATTTAAAACACGTACCGACCAGCACCGCACCAATTAATTGTTATACCCGAACCCGTTATATTTATACCCGTTTATCACCCGCACCGCAAAAAACTAAAATCCATCTGCTTTAAGTTAAGAAGAGATCCTCTCCTGCTTTGCATTTTCTATGTATTATTCACTTATTCAGAAAAAAGAAAACCACCTAGTATGCTCAAAATCAACAGTGAAGCTTATAAATTACCTACTCAAGAAAAAGAAAGAACTTGTATATCTGGCTCATAACATCACAAGATCATTCACAAATCTTACAAGAAAATGGTTTAAGTACTGAGCAGCTATAGAAACAGGGAGGGACTGATAAACCGTTCGAGGTTGAAATTGAAACAATTCTAGCCACAAACTCCATCTTAGAGGCGAATGATTACTAAGACGAGGAATGCATATCATCATTAATGCAACCAATACAATAGACTAGTGAAAGAAAGCTAACTAGTCATCCAAGGGCGAACAAGCAGTCGGTTCCATGCACACCAGTTCGGTCAAAATGTTGAGCCATTAAATCCAAAGAACGAGCGCTGAACCAAGAGGACAAAAATTAGAATTAATAACTATGTAGATTGCCGAATATAATAGCAGTTAGAAGATATATGAAAATAGTTGATCAATTCAGAATATACTTGTGCCGGAAATCACCGTCTATATTATATCACTCAGATGTACAAGAATATATAGTAGCAGTACAAACACTAAACCTAAAGATGATTAGCTATGAAGTAAAAGGTATCTGCAGGGCTGCATCAGAATTCCTAACTCAGATATCTACATGAGGTACGCACACTTGTAAAAAAAATCGCACGAATTGAAAGTATATTGAAGCTCAAACAGAGTACACAAATTAAAGGGGCATTTATATCATTGGTAACAAATCAATATATCAGTATGTGCATTTATTTTGTATAACACGGCAACGCCATTGCAATTATCATATTGTTTTCAAGTGCCATGGAGAATTGCAACCAAAAATTGCAGGACGTACATGTCTTCCATATTGCCAGTAAATTACACACTACAACTATTGTATGCAACTTATTTAGATTTTAGAGTACCGTATGTAGATTTCAAATCTCCTACAAATCCCCACGCTACATTACTCCGACCATTCTATTAAAAAATTAGCTTTCAGCAAAACAAACTAATAGTAATACAGCCGATAGCTAACGACACACATTAAGCCACATACAATGAAGTTCTACATAGCAAAGACAGAAATGAGAATCTTTCACGTAGATAAAAGTCCATTGCCCTATATAGGTATAATAAGATCTATCTGCCTCTGACTCCATAAACACAGTTCATCTTCTAGTTCAAAGTTTGACAAGGAAAGAACTGGTTCTAGACACTCTGTGAATGACTTCAAAAATTCTACCTCAACATCGTAAAACTTGATGTAGAACCGGGAGCTATCGATAGAGAGCTTGGTCTCTATTATCTCAGCAATGGTAGCACTTAGTTTCCCATTGACACTCGGGCCAAGGCCTCCAATGGAGATCAGCTCCCCATAGGCAGCCGGCTCTTCAGTCCCACCAAACGAAATTGGTACACCTCCATTCACCAATATCATCACATACTACACAAACAACAAACCCACTGTTACACAGCAACAAACAAGTCAAGAAACTGTTCTTTCTTAACATCATAATGACATGTAATCAATTAATCAGTAATCACAACACAATTCCGCCCCTAAACACAAATACGTTAACTTTAAACAAAATTAAAAGATATATGGGTGCAGTAAAATGAAAATTTTGTATGAGGAATATCATCAAACAGATAGCAGGCATAAATAACAGAGAATGGGAATGGTGAGAGTTACCGATTCTGGTTTACCAATGATTTTGGCAACTGCTTTGGTAGCGTCTTTCAGGATGTCAGAAGCAACCACACTATCAACAGGTACATTTGTGTACAAATTCAAGGTTGGCATTTTCGTTTTGTTTGGAGCTTTTACAGGTTAGATACTCCAACTTTTCAGCAGAGAAGATTCTTGTTGAGGTTTTATTTCTCCGCTCAGAAAAGGAAGGAAACGAGTGGTTTGAAGAAGCCATTGTTCTAGATATTCTTCCAAAGTGCTATTTTGTCCTTTTACTTGCTATTGTTCATTTTTTATAATTTGATATTTAGTTTAGTTTTGTAAATTTCAATTTTAAATAATTTCAGTTTCTTTTTCTTTTTGAAATACATTAATTTCAGTTAACATTCTTGTTTTGCGGTATGTTCTATTAGTAAAGCTTTTGCTTTACGTACATACTATATTTACTAATAATAATAAATATATTTAAAAATAACCTATCAATCAGCCTCAACTAGTTTATAAGCTATGAGCTTGCAGCTACTTAATCAGCTAGTTTTTTTAAAACAGTGTCTAAACGCCTCAAAAGTTTAACTATTATCTACTATCAATCTATATAGTATAGTTTACCTTTGCTAACTTAATAATCACACCACCTTGAGGTGCAAATGGTATGAGGATAATGATAAGGGTTTTTCTTAACGGCGAATTTTAATTACAATTACAATACTTTTACACCATCTTATAACTTCATTACACATACACGGATACACCACTATTATACTCTTATACGGTTATACCACCACTTTTAGTCTCCACCAGGAATTGAACTATGCACCTTATTATTTCCAACTCTAACTCCATACCACTGCATAACATTTTTAACTTTTAATGATACAGTGTTTTAGAAAAGTGTTTAAATTAACGGTTACTATGTCAAAAACAATAACGTACAAATATGTTTGTTTTCCTTCATAAAACGTATGTGCATTAATGGCTCAAAAAATTAATTGAAATATTAAATCTACGCATATAAATACTTATGACATCTAATCTTTTTATTACCACAATACACATTTCACTATATCACACGATTTCTAGTTATGGCCTTGAAACTTACTTTCTTTGTAGTATTGTTTCTCATCTCTTCAGCAGGTTTGTTACTATAATCCATACATATATCAATAGCAGTTTACCTATTTCTCTGCAATAATGCATGTTTGTAATATGTTAATTACTTTATTATAAAAAAAATTACACATACAGTATCATTATATATTCTTACGAAATAAACAAATTCAACAATTTGCACACCTTCATTTATTCCTAATTTTTTATAAGATAATTGATTTTATTATGCCATAGGACTCGCAACAAAGAGTATGGGTTCGAATGCAGTAGAAGCACCAAACAACCAAGGTACATAAATAAAAACTAATTGCTCATTTCCTGATGTGTATTAATAGTTTAAATGGCGACTTAATTACAGATGTTTGATCATAAACTATACATTCTGATACACATATATTCTATATATGTTTCATATGTAGATGAAGAGTACTCAGATGGGTTCGGGACATGTTCCTCGTTGCCCTGCGATGTTGATTATGACGGCTGCTGGGAGTATGAGTGTGGGACTTGTGTTAATTCTAGATGTACATGCCTATAGTTGCAAATTTAGTTTTTTTACTTTTATAAATCGATTACGATTTTAATAAACTTATTAAAATTTCAGAGTATAAATGAACATTGTATATTACTATTGAGGCAATAGTGAGGAAGTACCGGCCACAGTAAAATGATAATTTGTACTTAATTTAATGATAAATTAATACTCAACGTATAACACAATAAAATTCTATTATGATCTTATAAAAAAAACAAAAATCTATTATAATGATAATTAGATCTTAAATCTTATACACAATACAAAATCTTAATAAATTGCCGGAGTTAAAGAAACTCGCTTGTTACACTTAGTGTCACACACACATTTTAGTAATAATATGTTCTGCTAATTTATTGTTTTTTTTAAATGAATTAATCTGAATTGAATTGAATTAAGCGGACTTGAATAAAATTGAAGTTAATTAATATGAAACTGAATGGTCCTAAACTGAACTTATTTTCCTCCCTATACTCAAATATGAGGATCAGTTTAAAGAAACGAGAAAAACAACATAAACTCAGGGCTCCTAAATTCGTATGATCCAAAAAAAAAAACAATATGTATATTTGAGGAGTCCCTAAACATTTCCTTATAAATAAATATGATATAACTATTCCCTATTCTTATGACACCACCAATCATCCTATTGATGTTTTTTTATGAACATTGAGCATGAAGTACTCTTCAGGTGATCTACTACAAACTTAATGCTAAAGTCTAAATAGTAATCCGAAGTCCGAACTAGAATAAACATACCCAATTTGAATTTATGGTTGGCAATAGTGATGTTATGCGAGTCGAGCCTTATCGAGGTCTCGGCTCGTTAAGGCTCGAGTTCGACTCGCTCGATAAGGTAGACAAGCCGAGCGGGATCCTCGTTTTATACTTGTTAGTTTAATGAATTGAGCTCGGCTCGTCAATCCTTATTACATTAAAAAGAACTTGTTAAGGTTCGAAAAAAGTCGTTAAAACTCAATAAAGTTCGAAAAACATTCGTTAAAACTGATTAATTTTCGAATTCGAGCTCGTTAAAAATCAAAGCTCATTTATGTTCACGAGCTCGCTCGGCTCGTTAGCAGTAGTTGTCAAATAAAATGGACGAAAGGGACGAAACCGAAAAATAGAAGACGTATTTAACAACTCGTCATTCAAACACACAAATCTTCCAAAGCACACCACTCCTCCCTCCTTATTCACTCCCACGACACACCTTTCAACACCACCACCAATCGGCGATCAAACCATGGCGGAGACGAAGTTCAGCGTAATGGCGAGCTTATTCACCTGGATGCAGAAGAGCAAATCCTCCTCCGTCAAGCGCTCCAAGTTCCGCAAATTCCTTGACACCTTCTGCCGCCCTAAAAACGGCGACGACTACTTTGCCGCCATCCGCCTCATTCTCCCCACTCTCGATCGCGAGCGCGGTTCCTACGGACTACGAGAGCACGTGCTTGCTACCTCCCTCATCGACGCTATCGGAATGTCACGTGACTCGCCGGATGCTCAACGCCTCATCAACTGGCGGAAAGGAGGCCCTAAGTCCGGTGCCTTTGCTGGAAACTTCTCCCTCGTAGCTGCTGAGGTTGATTTCTCGATTTATTTCTGGCTTCGTTGTTAATTTTGTTGTATATTTATGTTTCCAGCTAGTTTCTGCTTAATTGACTGTTTTGTCGATCATTTGTGGTTTTCTATTACTTGGCTGAGTTTGTTTGACGAATTGGATGCTCTTAAAGTGTTTGCAGATGGTATTTCTGATATGTCATGTACTTTTGATATGGTAATGGAGATAGACATGTGGAAGCAATATGCAGTGTATATATGAACATGACTGCTTACCATTCCAGTAACTTGACTCAATTTCTCTCTACAACTTTGTTAGAAACCCTCCGTGAGTTTTGAGTGAGAGGCGTGTTTCCCGCAAGTGTCTGCACTTGTCGTTGAAGGAATTGATTGCTTCTGAGGTGTATTTGTGGTTTCTTCTTATATGTACTGGCCTAGAGTTGACTGAGAGAATACCGTCTCAGTGCTTTGGTTCTATTCTATGTTCTATTCAAACGCTCATGGCCTCTGTTTTTGTGAATAATTCAGCTGTATATTTTTGCGAATGAGATGAATGTATAAATGATAATGTGTGGAGGTGCACAGTGGAATTTCTTTTGATGATTTTAGAATTTCGGTGATGAGTTGATTTCTCAATTCTTCATTACATTTTTGCAGGTGCTGCAGCGGAGGCAGGGCATGACTTCCGGTGGACTCACAATAAAGGAATTAAATGATTTGCTTGATCGATTGTCAACCTGTGAGAAAAGGTAGAAGTAGTTCTGAAACATATGTAGGGACCGGCAATGCTATTTTTTTTTCTTTAAGTACATTTAATACCAGCCTCTGTTAGACAGTGCTATTCAGTTAGGCAATAATAATAAATGCGATGGAAGCTTTGGTTTTTGGAGAGCTGAGAAAGTAAATCAAGCTTAATAGTATATCATGCAAGGCACATTATTGTTTATATACATCTGAATCTTGGATTATTGCACAGGCCGGAGAAGACTGCAATTCTATCTGATTTGATCATGAAAACTAATGCTCAAGAAATGAAGTGGATTATTATGATAATTCTTAAAGGTGGTGCTACTAACTTAGTGGATATTCTTGTACTTTCCGCCTATGACTGCTTATTAGTGTTGAGCTCTTACTTCTTTATGTCAATCTGTTATTTTAGACCTTAAGTTGGGAATAAGTGAAAAGAGCATATTTCATGAATTTCATCCTGATGCCGAGGACTTGTTCAACGTCACTTGCGATCTAAAACTAGTTTGTGAAAAGCTGCGAGATCGAAGTCAGAGACATAAACGGCAGGTATATGCCTTAGTATTTGGATTTTGTCACCTTTTTAAACTTGAATGACAACCATAGGCTCTGATGATGCACTAAATATTCTTGCTTGTCATTTACAGTTTCCTGAGACTGCTTTTTTCTAATTCTAGAGTGTTGAGAAAAATTTAGAACTACTTCTTTCACAAGGTTTCTTCTTCGATGACAACATTGTTTGACTCAGTAGCACATCTTGGATTTCTTAATCTGCTACATTATGATAGGTCCAACATCTGTGTTTTGTTATCATAATTTATCTGCCATGGTATTGATCACTGCCAGAATGCTTCATCAGAACAAATGCTGATAATTCTGAATTTTATTGTTGGAATTTGATCCCTGAATGTATGATCTGGTGTCTCTAGAGATAAAGGAACAATAGATTATTTGTAGACCCTCGTTGTTTCGAGCCTAAGATATAGGGCCTGCTCTTGCAAACCTGTTTCCACAAGTCTTATCGTACCTGCTAATTCTAACTTTCTGCTTCTCTCTATTGTCTAACACTAAGAGTAATCGAAGAAAGCGAGGGCTCGCCTTGATAGTTGTACATAGTATTGCTTATCTGCTTGGTAAGAGGAGTGATTTATTTAGATAGTATTTTTCATTTGAGGGGAACTATGCATATCTGGATCTGCCGTTGGCAATCCTATGGCTCTGTTTGAGGACGTTTTGGCTTTTCTTCGAAATCTGCATTGATGATTCTCAGGCACTCCCTGTCTATTTCAGTTATTTTTAAATAATAAATACCGAGATTACCTAAAAAAATAAATAATCTAAAATCAAGTGAGACTGCACCAAATTCCTGAGATTACCTATATAGTGTTCTTTAACTCCACTGGATTTATTCTCCTTGATCTCGAAATATCTTGCCATTGCCCTGATTTAGCATGCACACTAGCTTTAGCGTTCAGCTACACTTGCAATATTTGAATCTGTCATCTTTCGGTGAATGTTTATATGGTCTGAATAGAACTCATTTAGTTTTTTAGGATATTGAAGTTGGAAAGGCTGTACGCCCGCAACTAGCTATGAGGGTCAGCAATGCGGCGGCTGCATGGAAAAAGGTTTGTATAATAAAATACTTAAGGAATCGATATTGTAAATTACGTCCAGCTCCAGTATGTCCAATTCAATTGGATATGTTTTTCTAACTTAGGTTATTTATTAGTTGTTCGTTGTCATATAAATCTTTGCTTATTGTTTTATATGTACCACATAGCTCCATGGCAAGGAAGTTGTTGTAGAGTGCAAATTTGATGGTGATCGCATTCAGATCCATAAGAATGGGGCGCATATAAATTTTTTCTCAAGGTACTTACCCCTTTTTTCCTATTCAGTATACGATTTGGTGGTTCTACTTCTACTTTTTTTTCAGAATATTGTTTTTACTTATAGCCCCAATGGATCTAGTTGTCTATCAATGTTGTGCTGTTGCAACTTTTTATCCGCTTTATGATACTAGTATGTTCATTCCATTAGAAACTTGTCATTTTCAGTTTATCTAGTGTTAACATTGCCTAACTTTATTATTATATATGGCCAGGAACTTTCTTGATCATCCAGAATATGAACATGGAATATCAGCTCTTATAAGAGAGAATGTTATGGCTGACAGGTAAAAAAAATTTGGCACTTAAAGTCCTGTCCATAGTCCATACGAACTCTAGCCCCTTTCTTCTGCAGTGGCAGCTAATTTTTGTTTCATTCTATGTTCATGTCTTATAAAGGAATGAGTAATTATTACATATTTCATATTGCCAGAAAAAACTTAAATCCAAATTCCAAAAACTAAGGACAGGTTTTAAAATACAATCATCTTCAGGAGTTTGAAGTTTTCATCAAAATACTGAGTTATGAATATTGACCATATTACCTTCCGAATGCTTTGTAACTTTAGCCATGTCTTACTGCAATAAATCTCCATCCTGCATGAAGAATAGATGGGCATAAGAAGTGACACACTTTATTGCAGGTGTATTCTTGATGGTGAAATGTTGGTCTGGGACAAATCCGCAAATCGATTTGCTGATTTCGGTTCAAATCAAGAAATAGGTTTTCATCTCATTGTCCTTCCATGCTGTTTTCTGGGTTTATAGCTTTCTGGATTTACTAATTTTCATTTTCTTCATTTTCTTCATTTTTAGCGAAGGCTGCAAAGGAGGGCCTTGAAAGTGACCGCCAGGTATCTTTCACCATGAAAGTTTCTAGAAGAAGCTATCATTCTCATGTTTTGACATTCAATTCATTCTCATGCAGTTGTGCTGTATCCTTACTCAAGGCCTGCATTGATCAGTGACTGCAGACTTGGATCTCTAAATCTCTAGCTTGGCTCATACTTGGTTTCCTTAAAGAGCAAAAATATTTTTTTAGTTGATCCATAAGTTTATTAATTGCTATAAGGTTTCTTTAACATAATCTCTTGGCTAGACGTTGCATTTGATATCCTCTATGTTGGAGATACCAGTGTTATTCACCAGACCCTGAAGGAGAGACACCAGCTGCTACAGAAAGTCGTCAAGCCATTAGCAGGCCGTTTGGAGATTTTGGTACCCAATGCTGGTCTCAATGCACATCGTCCTGCTGGTATGAAGGATCATTTGCTTTGCACTACATATAGTTAATTAACTCTGAGGTGATCATGGTAGTCACACAGTCCCCTGCAAGGAAATTGAAATCATACTTCTGTCTTTTACCCACACATCGCTATGTTAATCAGCAAAGCATATAAGCGATGATAATCAGACACTTGTTTTCTGTGGAAATGTTAGAACCTGTGCGAGTTGAACTTCATAAGATATGCATTTATTCGTTTACAGACAGTTGATCTGATCCTTTTCTTTTGCATTTTGTCATCAGTTTATAACTAATTTACAATTTAAATCTTTTTGATATTTTGTTTTTCTTGGTTTCTAATACTCTCTTATGACACAGGTGAACCCTGTTGGTCATTGATAGTTCATGACGCTGACGGTGTTGAAAGATTCTTCAAAGAAACAACTGAAAACAGGTAAGCAATTGTTCTTTTTCTATATTCGACCTTTTAGTCTCTGGTAGTAGCTAAAGCTTTGTAGGAAACAAAGCAGGAGATATGGATGTCAGAGTCAACAAAACCTAGAATAGAATGATGCGGTCAAGAGGGGGAAAGAGAGCACAAATTTGATGTCTCCGTAGTTCTTACATTGCTTTTCACTGCTTAGTTATGTTACTGATAATCTGAAGAGTTACATGCCCATATCATGGTTCCTCATGTTTGAATATTTTTTGCTTGTAGAGATGAAGGAATTGTATTAAAAGACCTTGACTCCAAATGGGAACCTAGTGATCGTAGTGGAAAGTGGCTAAAGTTAAAACCTGAGTACATTCGTGCTGGCTCCGATTTAGATGTTCTTATCATAGGTTTGACCTTTTCCTTTGCTATCTGGAAAAGTGACATCAGCTTCGTACTACAACACTTGTTCATTTCTTGCAGGTGGCTACTATGGTTCGGGGCGTCGTGGAGGTGAGGTGAGCACAGTGCTATAGTGTTTGGTTGCATCATTTCATCTTTTTTCATTAAAGTGACGTGTTTTTCTTTTTCTCTTTATCATGCTTGAAGATCGCACAGTTTCTTATAGGCCTTGCGGAGCGTGATTCGTCAACTGCACACCCAAAACGGTTAGTCTTGAATTGCTGATGTAAATAGTGTTATCATTCAAGTTGAAATTATATAAGGTGATTTTCCATGGAAGTTCATTTGGATGAGTAAAATTCATCCTAGAGTAGCTCTTTTGCAGTGGGACTATTCTCCACAACATAATGTATTGCCAATAATTTCGGACTCCGTGGTATGTATGTGGTGGTTGATTGTGGGTATCGGGATTCTGCTGAACTCCATTTTTTGCTGTCTGACCTGTATAATTCCTTTTGTTATCTCAAACTTTGTCTTGGGAACTGCCATGGAGTATTAAGAATGTTGAGCTGTGGGGTATGTTATTTGTTGCTTTTTTTTTGGGGGGGGGGGGGGGGGCATTTGAGGAC
>JAYMSL010001590.1:0-16656 GCA_036897195.1 Plantago coronopus
AGATCGAGAAGTACATGAGTATTAATCTACAAGATTTACATTACACTAAACAAATTGAAAGGCACTGACTGTTTGACACAGATCGAGTTAAGGGTGATTAGGTTAAGCAAATCGATAGTTGAGAAATAGTAACCGGAGTCGAGTTGTGTTAACAAAGTTAGTTTTTCAGATAGAGTAATAATAACTAATTCGGCACCAAAAATGTTTGTGTTCCTCGCAAATTCAAAATCTGAAAACTTAACTTGAAGAAACCTAAAATTTCATTTCAAGAGATGCACTCGTACATTGGAGGGACTCAATCTCTTATCTTAACGCTCATAGCTCTGTGCCACAGAAATCCCTACACTCATGACTCTACACCATGAGAACTTAATTCGCAGTCTCATAACCCCTAACTTACTAATCACCAACGAGGCAATGATCTTATGAATGAGTGATTATTTAATTAATAATATATACAGTAGTCTTATTTGGTCTTTAATTACTCTATAGTATCCGATTTGACGGTTAATCTTTTGGACAGTAGCTAAATATCTACCAATCACATTTGTAATGATGGAGGAAATTAGTTAGTCAACCAATGAATTAATCACCAAATGAGGTGACTTTGTGCATGGCTCCGAAAAGAAACACTATAAAATGTTTGGCCGTGCACGACTTTATACCATTTTCACAGAACTAAAATTGAACACGACTTTTGGTAGTTCCGAATCAAGGCCAAGTAGAGTTGGTGGAGGCGAGTAGCGTTTTTCTCAATAATAACCGCCCAAAACTGTATAAAAACGGCTTTCAATTTTCGACAAATTTATACATTTTCCCCACCAACGTTTTATGTTCTATTACTAGATGTATGCTGTATTGTAGAATAACATGTCCATTTCAATTTAACACGTGATCACCTACTCTAAGAAAAAGACAAAACATAACAAGAATGGACTTTGGATTTTAAATGAGACTACCCGAATGTCAAAAATAATACAAAATCGATATTACTTTGACAATATATTATTATGTATAACATAAGCGTTTATAAATTAGTGGGTCGGATATCATTACAGATGTTTAGCACAAGATCTTCACCAGTTAGTTTCAGGACTAGGATGCCTGGTTTTCGAATTAGCATGTTCCGGTGGGGAAGTTTTTGAACATGTTTAATATTTCATCAGACCCAACTATTTAAGACATCATTTTCGTCATTCATATTTTACACTTCAGACTCATCCACTAGTTGGTTAGTGTCACTTATAAAATTGAAAAATGTGTGATCATTTAGAAAGGTCGTACATATTACCATCGTATACTTTCGACGATTAGAAATTTCAAAGAAAGTACATCTAAATTCTTTTGAAATATTCTTGCCTATAGTCCCTAATTACGGACTCCGTCATAAGAACTTTAAACATATCAGAAAGTTTGTGTCAACTCTAATACTCTATAGTATAGTATTATTCCCAGTTGTTTGTCATTGCCCTTGAATTATCAAATTCTCCCATATGAAGACAAGATAATATCCAACCCTTTTGTCCCATTTACATTTTCAAATATAGTTGTCAGCCTTATAACAACTTTGGATTACTTTCTTTTTTGTTTTTTCTCTCTTTACTTACATAAAACCTATGTTTTCAAGTACGCGGGTCTATTTTGAATCACACGGGTTGATCTGCTACCATTATAATTTGAAATTTAATATGTTAAATAGATTTTGAAAACAAAAAACAATACGTATGTGGTTATGTATGCACCAGGTTAACAAGCTAACTCGATCTCGACCATAAGAGATTTGAGTGGGTTCCGAATCGAGGTGTTTTAATTTAACATGGTATGAGACATCAAATTGAGGCTTCACCTGAAGAAAGCTCATATTCATGACAATAGACCAATTCCCTCTTTTTTTTCTTTTTTTGAAAGGAAATATCATAAATTAACAATCAAAAGAGGGTGTAATATCCGACTTAATTAGTGACTAAGCACGGATTAACACCTAAGTCTTTAGTTACCGCACTTGTAAGTCACGAAGAGCAAATATCCAAACTATACAAACCTGAAACCACATAGACCAACCCCATATTGGTATTGAATTTGATTTAAAAACATTGTAACAAGTCAGCTTAATTATTCCTTAAGTACTTCCATAACATTTATTTAGCTAACGGTATAATCAATAATCAATAACTAGTACCTAATACTAATTAGGTTATCAGCTAATTTTGTTAAACCGGGTCAACCGAAAAGTTTTGAGGAAGAAAGCATGATATGCGCCCCTGATTCAAACATTTAAAAAAATTAGTAAGCAATGACGACGCATTGTGATCAGACCTAAACATAAAACATTTGAATAATAGTGACCATTCCATTCCATAATCCAAGTTAAGACCAACCTCAATTAAAAACCTAATCTCATCCTTAACCCAGAAACCATTAGAAAAATGCAGTTTAATTTAATCCCAATCCAATTCCAATTCCAAAGATCCTGTCAACTTCAGAAAAATACATAGAAATATAATTAATGTTGATTATAATTTATAGATCTTGATTTTGAACAAATCCAATAATTAGCCAACTAAATTTCTGTGTATTCCGCGTTGGCTTTAACGTGTATCTTCTCAGACACACTGATCGCTCATTTTTCAAGGCTTCGTCATCAGCATGATGTCATCCATGTCTCCTTCAACCCAACTAGCTTTAAATATAATTACCTCCACTTTTGTATGGTAGGGACTTTATCATATATATATATACCAGATAATTAGGACATGTCACTCTTATTGTAATTACCTTGAAACTCACATTATACTTTAAGGAACTCACAACTTGACAAACTAATGATAAAACTATTACAAGTGGTAAAAGTTTTTAGAGGTAAAATAATCACAATTGATTGAGATGGATGAAAAACGATAGTTTTTAAAGTCGTAAAAAAATTTAGTATTACTTTCGAACAAATGATCGATAAGTTTGAGTGTTTGTGGATAGGATTATGTGAGAAAAGTGTATATTCTTACTTTGAGTAATATTATTGGTTAATCCTTGATCAAAAAAAAAAATATATATATATTATTGATTAATCTTATCATGACTAGGATAAGATATTATATGCAACTCGTCTTTAAATGTGCGACAGTGTGGAACTGTGGATAGGTAGTTCTCAAGACCAAATGTTAATCCAAGGTCTGAGGGGATTGTACAATCATAATGTTGCGTCCACGATTGCTCGAGGCATATGGCAAACCATACTTAATTCTATTCTTTGATGCATTTCATCGCTAATTCCTTTCCGGTTAACTAGAAATGAATCATCTCTACATAACATATAAGTTTCGTTACCATGTTTCTAACGTATAAACCGTTAGAAACAGAAATTAGGTTGTATTACCTTTTGAACTATTACCACAATCTTACAATTCTAATCCAAACAAGCTAAATTACATTTAAAGAAGAAACGTGTATAAATTCTGTAGACCACAAGAATCAACCTGTCTAGGTAAGAGCACCAAGAGTAGCATATACCAATAAAATGTACTTTTATGTGTGTATAAAAGTCCAACTTAAAGCATAATCCACTTAATCTCCAATTGCCACCAATATTAAATCACTTGATCAAAAGTGCAAAAAAGTCCAAACATTTCGTCCCTTACTAGCAAATACTAGTGGTAAATATTCCCATTACATCACTAATTTTTATTAATTTTAATATTAATTTAATTTAATTTAAATTTCCTTTCCCCGCAAGAAACTTCCACCCCAACCCACCTCACACATCTCTTTCTCCATCACCATCTTCTTCAAATTCTTCTATAAAATCACCTCCTATTATCCATTTGTCTCTCTTTCACAATCCCCTTGCTCTCAATACTTGTGCTAAACTTTCTTCTTTCCTTTCCTGTATTATATACACACACCAAAAATCTAGTTAAGTTTGTTTTAAGCCTTACTAAAAATGGAAGGTGGAGCTGGTGGTGGAGCAGGTCCATCATCCATGGTAGTCAAGAGTAATGATCAAGAAGATGAAGAGTTGCTACTTGGAGGTGGAAGTGTTGTGGTAGGTATAGATCAGCTTCCACCGGGCTTCCGGTTTCATCCGACCGACGAGGAGATCATCATGCACTACCTCATCATGAAGGTTATGGATAGAAGGTTTGCTGCTGTTGCCATAACTGAGGCTGATTTCAACAAGTGTGAACCATGGGATTTGCCAAGTAAGTTCTTTTTTGATTTTTTCTATCACTTTTTCTTTCTTTTTTGCTTTCAGTATTGGATATCTCATGTTCTATGCATATGGGGTTTCATTTATTGCATGATAATCTGCTGCTGTTGTTTTCTGGTGTAGTACATGAAAAGTTGGTTCTTGAAAATGATTATGTGTTAAAAAGTACTAAAGAGATTAATGGATTCATGTGGCTTGATTTGTACTATGATTGATTCATAATTACACCATGTTTCTTTCTGATTAATGATTTTCTTGAATAATATTTGCTAGCTAGGCTACTTGATGAAGGTCAACTGATGAAAAAGTGAGGAATAATTAAAGAATTCTGTTAGTTTGGGAGATGAATCTTTAAAGCTTGAGTTTTAAATTTTGACATGGTACAAGTAAACTATCCTGACCAATTAAAAGTTTGTAATTTCTTGAATTTGAAGAACAAATGAACTGTAAAAAATAGTCTACACATGTTTCACCAGCTCATCTTCTGAACTAGTATCAGATTTGTTGAATATTCTTTTCATACAATATCAGTTCATGGTTTCAAGAACTAATTTTTTTCCCTTGTGAATTCGGCAGAGAAGGCGAATATGGGAGAGAAAGAGTGGTTCTTCTTCTGCCAGAGGGACAGGAAGTATCCAACCGGGATGAGAACGAATAGGGCTACAGAAACCGGATACTGGAAAGCAACCGGAAAAGATAAGGAGATCTATAACAAGGGAAGGAACAACCTGGTTGGGATGAAAAAGACTCTGGTGTTTTACAAAGGAAGAGCTCCCAAAGGAGAGAAATCCAACTGGGTCATGCATGAGTACAGACTGGAGGGGAACTTTTCAACTTACAACTTTACTAGAGCTGCAAAGGTAACTTCTTTTATTTATTCTAATATTCCATTTTTAGAAACTTGGCTTCAAATCTTGCTTTCTGTTATATAAATAATCTTGATAGCTAGTTTTTCTTGTCCTTTTCTTTGATGTGCCTGTAGATTCTAATGCATTTATGCTTGTTTTGTGCTGAAATTATGCTGAATTTAAGAAAAAGGAATTACAAATTACTTAATTATCTTTTAGGATTATTGTGCTTGTTCCTGACTTATCCATGTGATGCCAGGATTCATGGGTTGTATGCAAAGTGTTCCACAAGAACATAGGAATCAGGAGGATCCCAGGCGTGGACCTAGTGAGAATGGACTCGTTCGTGGATCATCTGTTGGACAGCCCTACGACGCTTCCTCCACTGGCAGAAGTCTCTAATCCTAATGACAGGCCTAGTTCTAGCTTCACAACTAACGAACCCGGATACATAGGAAACACGTCTCTGAACAACTACAGATCACAAACTCAACAAGATCAAAAGAACTTCCTTGCTCCGCCTCATGATAACTACACTTTCAATACCAACTTCCAACCTCAATACCCCATACACAATCCTCAAAATACCACTTATCCATATCAAGCATATGGATACCCTTATCAACCCGGAGTTGATCCTATGTCAGGCCACTTGACAAACTTCCCGTTCAAAGGTGCAGATCAAGGTAACTTAAGGTATGTGACACCAAATATGATAAGGGAGCCAGAGAGAATGTGCAAGGTAGAGAATTTTTCATCTAACTCTATGGTTAGCCATTCACAAGACACCGCGGAAATGGCTAATGAGATCACTTCTATGCATCCAAATGAAAGCAAGAAGCCATTCAATGATCAAGAACTTGAGGGACTATCTTTCAGTCCAGACATGTCAGATTTGGACTCACTGTGGAGCTAATGACTCTTGATTAATAAGCATTGATCAGAACACTACATCAGCAATAAGTAATCCTCCTTCTGGTGTGTCACTCCAGTATTTAAGTATTGCAGAGAAATGGATTCATATATACTTTAGTTCAGAAAAGTTCAATGTACATATATGTATTGATTCTTATATTATACCATGACTAGGACTCTGTGTAGATTTTACATCTTTTAGATTTTAGGGATTAGATCAAGAAACATGGGTAGTTAGGTCATTCATATGATTGCTAACATTAAAGTGGATGTTGTGTAAAAAATTCTTTCATCTGTAACAGTGAAATTCTTAGCTCTTTGGCTGTTTTACTTTTTGCTCTTTTCTTGGTTGTGAGGCAGTTCTTTACATGTGCCAGGATTGATTAGTTGAAGTGCTAATACTAATCTTCATTCTTTTATGCTTCATTATATATGTTCTTAGGTTAGTAATAGTATATAGATAATGTTAGACTTATGCTTTCGACACAATTTAATTAGTGTTGCATGGAACGAATTAATAAGGTGACTATAGCCGATCAGAAGGTTTTCAATCTTCCTATGGCTTTAAGGAGGCTTAATCTGATTAAAGAACTATATGATGGTTCGATGTTTTGCACATGTTCGGATGAATTGTGTTCCATTGATTTTGTAGCTTTTTGTCACAGGCCTATAGTTTAGTATCCTCGACTTAGGTAGTCATGGATTTATATATTGATTTAGTATCAGATTTTTCATGTTCTACTTAAAATTAGGGCATCTCTTCGTAACTTGTATAGTATGTCTTTCATTCAACCTTAACCTTAATTTCCTTGTGAGCATCTTAAGGTCTGATGAAAGACATACTATACAACTCTTACTATGAGCTGATAACTTTTTCGAGTAGAGTTCCACTTTACTTAGTTTTAAGCAACTTAGCCACACTTATCCTCCGAAAACAGAAAATTCGACATGTACAACGAAGCATTTTGAACCTCTTTCTATTTTTATTTTTTTTAATCAAGATTCTAGAACCCATTTTTCTCTCTTAGCTAGATAGAACCTCCATCTCTCCTACAAAAGCGGTATAGGGCCGTTCATAACATGGATTTATCCAGGCAGGCTATGTGCAGACATATGTCATTGCTTCACTAATCATCAAAGACAATACATAGGAGCTTTAATTACCCCAATTATTGATGCTTCCAATAAATTCCACACCGTTGTACAAACCAATAACAAACATAAGTCCTCACATTCTCGATAACCACACAAATTTATTTATTCAATCATTATTCCCCTAAGATAATGGATGTATATAACATACTATTTTTTTTTTTTGAAAATCTGTATATAACATACTATTAGTATACACTATTATACTTTTATCCTCAATCACACCAATTACCACTATAAAACGTTTTCACATCATTTTTCGTCCGTCTCGTCAATAATATTGTACTCTAACTCTAATATATGAAGTTCTCAGAACGGGGTGGATATACGTAAAAACTAAAAAGTAAAAACAAGAGTAGATAACTAGGAGGAATTCAGTTGAATTCAATGATTAGTCAGGATCGGAAATGGATAGAGAATCAAGATAAACAAGTGTCGGAATATACCTTTGCTAGGTAGATTTCTTAATGGAGGTGCAATTGGACCCGTTAAGTACTCCTACAATTATGCATGCACTCCAGGTCCAGAGGTGGATTTGGACCACTCCATTATTTTATTATTAATTATTCTCTTAATTAATATTAATTAAGTTTACCAAACTAATTAAAGAGGAGAGTAGTCATGTTTCTTTCAACTCATCATCTTAATCTCAAATCTGTGGTGGTGGTGACCAATTTTTGCTTCCTTCATGTAACTTGTCAGAACAAACTACCGCCCCCTCCCTACCCTAGTATTACCAGTAATTTTGGAGCTACAAGTTTCCTCCTGACTGGTGTACAATAGCCCTCTCTTATTGGGGGTCGTATTCGTGTTAAATCCTGATTCGATCGTGCATGAATATTCTAGAAACGTTCTCAATACCTTGTTTAATAAATCGTATGACCTCTTACTTCGATTAAAAACTAAAGTGGTGACTTCCTCATGAAGTAAAATAATATATTGCTAAAGAGAGGCATTAATGATGCTACATATACGTACATTCTAGAAGTAAATATTCGAAGAAATAAGACTAATAAAACTATTTATGAGATGATACAAACTAAACAGTTCCGCTATTACAAACGTGCACCTACAATTCACATATTTGGATTGAACTCACATGTGACTCCACATGATTGCTAGTAGTAACTGGTAAGTGCATAATGTGTTAGAGGTGTGGTTAATCATAAAAGTAAAAATATATAGCTAACATATAACGTTACACATATTTTAATTGAAAATAATATATTTTAGTTTATCTCGTGTCGGCAGAGATAATCTCCCCATGAAATGAGTGCAAAATAACAAAATTACTTCTGGATATTGATGTCATTTTTTTCCTTGAAAGGTATAAAAGCATTTTGACCACCCTGGAAATTCAAGCAAGTGCCACCCAAAAATGAGGTCCAAAAATCATTCATTCTTCAAAGTGGTGACTAGCTTGAGCCCTAAGACAGATAATGAATTTCCCACGTGCTTGATTTCAACCACATATGATAATACAGTTGCCAATCTAATTGAGAACTGAACTCCAAATTGCACTACAAAACTCCTAAATACAAGAAAGAACAGCAATTAAATTACCCAGAATATTCAGTAATCTGAACTCAGTAAATCACAAAATGAATACTCTTGCTAGTTTTCTTTTTCCTTTTCTTTTTGTTGTATTTACAATTTTACATTGCCTGCAGAGAACTGGCCTGGGATTTGGGATTGAGTAAATTTAGCTGAAAAAAGTTTAATAATTCAGAAAATTACTTTTGGGATGAGCAAAAACAGAGCAGGTTATGAGAAACTGGTGTTAACTTGGTTGTTCATTCAAAGCTAAGGTTCTAGCAGTTTCATGCTTGCACGTTTATCCATCTATCATCTTTGGGGGTATCTATCACCGGATTAATACTAATATTAAAAATACTCCATTCATTAATTCAAGGGAAAAGGACAACATATTACAACAGTGATATCATATCATGTCATGTCATAAGTAATAATCTAATTATTATAATTATCAATCTAAAGATTCCGATCCCAGATACTTGCATGGAATCCTGGAAACTAACTTGTGCAATCCACGCGTTCGCTTCCAGCTTCCCCACTAAACGCTAAACCAACGGTAATATATTAGTACTAGATTCAGCACCTATTCACTTCTATTAAATTCTAACTACTTAAATATAATATTTTAATGAGGCCGAATATTACTAAGTTTGAAATATGTATATCAAATAGGTTCAGTTCAGTGTTTCCGGCCAAATTAAATAAAGTTTAAATACATGTTATCATTCTTCTTTTTTTATTGATCTTTACTTCTCCACTAGCGGGGGCGGATACAGAGGGCTTGAATTTTAATAATTCACGTATTTTACATATGCTTTTTTAAAACTTTAGTATTTCGCTCCCGAATTGGTAAAACATAATTTCGTCCCCTAAACTCAATTCCCGGCTCGGCCCCTGGCTGCTAGTTAGTTGTATTGATTACTACTACTACTATCATGTTTGATATGGGGTTAAAGAGGTTGCAATAAGGATATACACTGTGATGTCAATATCAGAACAAAAAAAAAAGCTGTTGGTGGAATATATTGACTACTAGAGATGCAGTGTTACATTTGTATGCTTCTTGTAAGTCTTCCAAAAATATATACTACAGTATGTTCCAAACAGCAAGTGACCTCACATGAGCTCGATTCGATTTCCTTCCAATTTATCACTTTCCATTATTCAGAACGTCATGAAAATCACTTTTGGTGGATTGTATTGAAGAAGAGGAGTGAAAATATGTGGACTTTGAATTATTTTTATCATTCTACTGAACTTTAATATGCATGTTTTTATGGCGGATTTATGGTTATCAAAGCAAGAGGGGCTAGATCGAACTTCGAACCAGTGCAGTAGGGCAGGATTTGGATACTTCTTTTAGGTTCTAAGCCCTGTTCTTTTCAACTTAAATTCAGTTTCGCTCAATTCAGTAACTTCAAGTTGGTTAGTTCAAATTTGTACTTAATTAGTTCAGTTAACTTCAATTCAATTTAGAAATATCAAACCTTAGTAATTTTTAGGGTGTTAAAGAGGCTCCAATACCGGTACTCAAAAATATACGATTTTGCTCGTATATTACGGCCTCGTACAGTGTAGTGTAGGAAAAGAAATAGGTAGAGTAGGTATATTTACCGTTTCAAAAAAAATTACAGTTTCATACTCAATAGATCAGAATTAGACCGTAAAGGGTTGGATACAGAAGTCTACCTTGAACCATGCACTAAAAAATCTTGATGGATTTTCAACTTTTCATTGTTTGGATGTAGTATATGGTCAAATAAATAAGCCAGTATTTGTTTTCATTACAATCACCATAACAACAAATTGACAGACTTGACCTATCATTCCCTCTTCATAGGAATTTTTCTTAAGATAAAGGATTTAAAAATACCGAAAAATTAGGCCAGTAGTAATATTCTATGAGAAGGATGAATAATTGAAAATATAAACTAGTTGGGGCAAGTACACAAGAATGAATAAATCAATGCTACCTTCAATATGAGCAGAAAGATTACAGAAATATGTACTGCACATTTACAGCATTTAACTATAAACGAACATCATGATTACGATATAAAATGCTCCTCTACGAAGAAATTAGAAGCAAAGGCGGCGAAATGGGAGGTGTAGCGTAGGGTATGTTGACATGCAGTGGGTGGGGAGCATAAACTTCAGTACTGACCTGTTTGCTTGTGATTGCACTCATTGATGATGTTTATATGGTGAAAACTACAGAGCGTATATTGGCTAGCTATTTGTGATTCCTAGTATCATTAGCAACCGTATTTGGCTGTACCAACCATTGAAGTTGGGACTTGGGTCTGTAAGAACTGCAAGACATTTATCTTTTACGAGCACGGTCACGCCAGGAGCCTTTCTGCATTGTGAGAACCTGCATAGACAAACATAAAATCATTAGGCTGATAAGATGGAGATACTGTTGTGTCATTTACAAAACCTCCAAGGATTGAATCAAATTCTGAATTAAACTATTTTGGCAATTAAACGTAGTATTCTGGAATAAACTGGAAACGACCTTAGCAGGTTAAAATATGGATTTATCCATTTAATTGACAGCAAAAGCATATAATGCAGATTTAAAATAGGATGAAACTACGGTAAAATAGTGAATAAATCGACCTATCTTCTCCAATCAAATCTATATTACCTGGTCACTAAGAAGATTTGTGACAGCAGCACTTTCATTGTTCTGCTTCTTGGAACCTTCGGCTTCTACTTCATCATCTGATTCTGCAGGTGGTGCATATGAAGAGGCTCCGAACATTGCCTCGTCATGAGCAGCTTTAATTTGGTCTTCATTCCTAGCCTTTTATAATGCAAGCAAGAAAATCTAGCTTCTTCAAAATGAATGCTGACACTATCACTAAAGGGGATGTATATATTTGCTAACCTCCACTGCAGAAAAACGGAAGCTTTGGCCAATGTGCTTGACTACTGCTGCATCATCTTCCCCAGCTGGTGAAAGGCAACACACAATATTATTATTATTATTATTATTATTAGTATTATTATTATTATTATTATTATTATTATTATTATTATTATTATTATTATTATTATTATTATTATTATTATTAAAATAACTTTTGATTCTCACATTGACATAAACAGGGAAGGGAGAGCATTCTTGTATGAATAGCCTCTGTAGCCCAGCATAAAGAAGTCATTTGACCTACGTTATCTTGTTATCTCTTTATTGTTCGAGTAAACAAAATAAAGCAGATAAAAAATTGTTTGTGACCACTGACCAATTATGATGAATAAAAGTGATCAATAAACAACATCTTACAGCGAAATATCGGCATAATATAATCATACATTCTAGTAAGCTATGGGAGAAGAATGAGAGGGATGGATACAACTTCTCAGGCTTTTCTTTTTGGGGCAAGGTAATCAACTATCACTCCAGAAAATCCATGAGTAACATTCATCGCAACAACAAAACTTTCACCAACTACACTATCATCTATCTACCTAACTACCGCAATTCAAATGTGTGTACACAAAATAACTTTTGACTTGGGAAGGTGATGCAGGGTTTTGCAGTTGCAAAAAGTGGAATCCAAAATTACCTAACCGCACAAATACACAATATAGTTAGAAATGCTGCCAAAAATCTTCTGGTTTTACATGTAACATGCAATCAAAGTCAGACACTAAAAGTCAAAGTTAATTAAGATGACATTTTGCAACCAAAAAAAACACTCACACAAACGGCAATTCATATAATGATAATGGCAATTGGCAATAAAACAAATGAATATTCCCAGTGACAACAAATCAACTCATTGAATTAAGCAAGGGCATCAAAAATTACAATTAACTTGCTAAATAAATACAAAAAAGGCAGGCACAGGAAGAAGATTAACCTTCAATTTCCTCATCATCGAGAGGGGCATCCTTGTCAAACTCAAACCGCTCCCACCCTGAACCTTTGCCAATTGCTTCATCAGTTTCAGCTGCAAGAGAACCAATAATAGTAAGGATGACTAAAAAGGTGAGGAAATAACAAAAGCAAAAACCTTATAATGCAAAGCTGATCAACATAATCACATTTTTCACAATCTGATTTAAATTCAACTATCCAATCAAACAAACAGAATCTCCCTGAAAGCCACTGTAAGTCCATCTTCCAGACCTCTGTAGTGTAGTCTATCCATCCCTTTGTAAATTCCACAAATATAGTACTTAGTTATATAAAAGTATTAGGTTGTTTCGGTCATCATATCACAATAAGGCATTTTAGGTAGATGCACGCAACAGTCCAGCAGGGCAATTATCAAATTAAGTGACACTGCCCACACGAGCAAAATGAAACCACTCAGTAAGCCTGATCATCAGCCCCTTCCTGTATAATCTATCATCAGAATAGTACAAAAGCAGAAGGTACTGAAAGAACAGAATCCACAACCCTAGAAGAAGAACCACTACGGGTTTCCCCACTCTCACAAGATTAGTAGATCTTCTAATGTATTATTTTGTCTGTCTAGCAAACCATAAGTGAGATGTGAACATGTCAAGTGAAGACATAATTGATTGAGAATGATTTACCAGTTCTGGAAAGCTCGAGCTTCATCTTCGCTTTGACTCTCTCAGCTGGTGTCTGTTAAAAAAGTACAAAAGAATTCTTGATACAACAAGCATAGTATCACAAATCAACACAAGGAACTCAAAGAAATGTTTCATGCAAGCACCTCATGCATCCATCTTACATGTAAACACCAAATGATGTGACATGAAACCAATCAAAAATAAATAAAATAAAAAAATCCTCTCCCATCATCAGAAATGCAGCCTAGAAAACACACAATTGCAGAAGAATAGCGAGGTGGCACAACAATTCTAATTTCTAAGTGGCTTCCTTTATAATATGGGGGGTATAATTTCCTGCTACAGAATGACATACGAAAGGAACCTCCAATCCTACAGTCACTCATCCCAATTCAGTGATGGAATTAAGTTAAAGGAGGAACTTGAAGCAGATTCAGCCTGATACTGATAGGTACAAAACTGGGCTTGAAACAACAGACTTAGGGTGTGAATTATCCGCATTGTCACTCACAGAGCTAAGATATACTACTATAAAAGCAGTATCGAGTAATAGTACTATATAAAACAGAGAGCTCATGTTCATGATAGGGATTTTTCTATCCAACGAATAAACACTAGTCAAATACTTCAGAACATCCTCCTTAACACGTCCTTTTTTTCCTGAATATGGAGAAAAAGTGGCCTATAGACCAATTACATCAAAAGAACTCCCGGCTAGAAAAGCATATAGTTATAAAATCCCTGAAACAACTCCAAAGTATAACATGTAGTGATAAGGTAATAACATTCACAAACTCTTGTGTAACACACTGTCATACTAAACCATCAATCCAACCATGAACACGAAATGCACAGAGATAGACTAAGTAACTGACCATTCGATCATAACCTTGAATCAACTTAGCAAAATCAGTTCCACTTCCACCACCTATCCCCTTTCTACCCTTCTCAGGTGACCCATCCCTCTTCCTTCTATCTCTATTCGTATCCCTACTCCGACTCCTAGACCGATGAATACGCCTTGACCTCTCGCGACTCCTGCTCCGGCTCCTCCGCCTGGAATGCCTATCCCTGCTACGGCTCCTACTCCTCCGTCTCCTCGAATGCCTATCTCTACTCCTGCTCCGTTTCCTGCTAGGGCTACGGCTTCGGCTTCTCGATTTTCTATTCAAACTTAGGGTTTTAGGTTGGGGCTTTTTGGTGAGCTTATTCTGAATAGACTGCAGCTGAGCTTGCTTTTCTAACTGATTTGATTTTGAAGGGCTTGAAGCTCGGACAAAGCTACTGAGGAAAGAAGTCGATGTTGTGGCCGGAAGAGCTGAACCTCGGTCAGGAACGGCGTCGTTGGAGGTTGAGAAGCCGAGACCTTGCTTGAATCGGGCGGCGCCACCACCTTTTCGGGTGAGCTCGTCGTAGTAAGCTGCCAATTTGTCGTCTTCCATTTGGGGGCGGGAAAATTGAATGTGAATTGTGATTTGCTTGCTGAAAGAAATCAAGAATTGATTTGCAGACTTGCAGTTTTATGGAAGAAGTGAAACTTTTGGTTTTGGTCCTTCAAATATTCAGAGGATGTCATTTTGAGACACGAGCTTTGGGTTATCTGCAGTCTGCCCCTGAGATTTAAAATAAAATTAAAACATGAACATTATGCATTTCATTTCGCAGGTCATTATGTCGTGTAGTATAATATTTTACTTACAAAACAATCGTGTAGATAAAACTTGAAATTAGAATTTGGAGTCAGAAGTTATAACTTGAGTAACGGGAGCTGAAAAATAGGAGGTGAATTATTCATCTACATCTGTATATGACATTCACGTTTATAATACTCATTTTAATGTACAACTCTACACTCTTTTTCTTTTTTCTTCACAAGAACAAATAAGTCTACTCTCATCAAAGTAAGTATTTATAATATAATATTGCAACTAACTTACAAATTACAATGTTCTTTGCAATACTAAGTTGGTCCTACTAAGTTAGGATATTAAGGCTCTATTCTTTTCAACTGAAGTTCAGATCCATTCAATTCAGTTCAGATCTATTCAGATTTGATTAATTCAAATTTGTACATCACTTCAAATCCATTAAGTTCTGTTATGTTCAGTTCCGGAATCCTCAGCTGAAAAGAAAAGAGCGTAAATGATGTATTATACATTTAAAATACCTTTGCACATTTTCCTCGCAATCGAGATAGAGGAATGTGAAATGTAAGTGACAATTTAGGCAATATGAGAAATAAATTCCGGAATACACAAAACATCCACGTACCAATAAAACACCCAGTTAGATTTCAAAAAATGAAACACCCAGTTTAATTAAAAACACTCCGAAGCACCATAAAAAAGAACTCAGGCACAAAAAAACCCAACCACAAAAAGCGCCGCTCAGTTGGTAATATGTTTCACCTCTAATCAATAAGTCGGGAGTTCGAATCACCTCGGAGTAAAATTGGGAACAATTATTGATCCTCGTTTTGCCGCTTCAAAAAAAACACCTTGAATGGGAAAAAAAAAAGCTTATCGGTTGAACCAGAAAACCGAACTTTCCTTGCTGAGGAAATTCCAGAATTTTTTGAGACTGATTCTGAAACCCGGACCCGGCCTACCTTCCGGGTGGGATTTACCCGGGTCGACCCAGACGACACATAAAGTATGCAAAATTATATATATATAATAATCACTACTTATATATGACATATTCAAACCATCACATGTTCATTTTTCACCTCCAAATGATTAATGTTAGGTCCATATTACTAATATTGTAATCTAATGATAAAATAAATGAAATTGTTACATTACAAATTAACGTAATTATGCAACACAATGGTTGAGAATTGAGAGTAATATCTATCATATATTTAAGTTCATCAAATCATAAATAAAACATTTTGTCGCAAAAAGTTCACTATGGTTAAATAAAAAAAAAACACAAACAGATGTTTATGTTGTATTTTTTTTGCGGCTAGGCTACTTTTCCTCTTTATCAATTTTTATTTCTTTGCATGGAACCGGGTCAACCCATGATAAACCCTGGTTTTTACCGAGTTTTTGTCGGGACACCCAAGTTTTTTTCGGGTTTAGGGGGTTATTTACCCGGAAGGTCTTCGGGTCATGGGTTACCCAGGTCGACCCACCGGGTTTCACAACAGAGCCTTTTTTTTAAGTTAAGGAAAAACAGGTACCAATTCGGGTCAAAATAACTCTAATTTATCAGTGCATCAGTGTTTCTTGCAGTAGTATATCGGTGCATCAGTGTTTATTTTAGTATATATGTGCTTTTTATAATGTATCAGTGCATCAATGCTTATTATAAGTAGTATATAACAGAATAGTTTACATTAGCTTTCGGTTTAATTTGAATCTGGTACGTTGATCTTACCCATTCAATTTTAATCTGATACGTACATTTGTCACTTGCAATTTGCAAATATACAATCCATAT
>JAYMSL010001591.1:0-16655 GCA_036897195.1 Plantago coronopus
TCTTCATCAGTCATCACTATTTCCCCCGACTACTAAGACCCTCCGTACGTCCATGTACAAGCTTTTCATTTTTATTT
Organism: Plantago coronopus; assembly: GCA_036897195.1. Classification (NCBI taxonomy): domain Eukaryota; kingdom Viridiplantae; phylum Streptophyta; class Magnoliopsida; order Lamiales; family Plantaginaceae; genus Plantago; species Plantago coronopus. Next base: position 78 of record JAYMSL010001591.1, read on the forward strand.
TGGTCAATAAAATAATGATTTTGTATGTTTTAAATAATGTTACAAGTGAAGGTGGTTATAACTTATAATACTATTTGATGTGTTTTAATTAAATCATTAGACAAAATTAGACTGCCACACGTCTAAAAAAAGGTTTTGTAATGAACTACTTCCTCCGTCCCACAAAATTTTTACCACAAGAGTCGGCGGGCTGTTTAAGAAAATGAACTAAAATAATGGAATAAATGAAATCAGTTGAAGTTTACCCACAAAAGTAAGTCGGGAATGTTTCTTTTTGTGATAAAGAAATAATATTGATGTTAAAATATTGTTTAGTGTGTAGGCAACTTCATTATTTGGTAATGGATAAATTTCTATGAAACAAATAAAGCGAAAGTGAAGAACAAAACATTATATGCATAGCGAAAGCAAATCGGAGTCGGACCCGCTATCTCTTGGTAAGGACTAAGGAGTGTCATTGGTTAACTTAAGTTAGTTCACAGGCAAAACGATCACAATAACAGAAGGCTTGTCTGTTGTAGCCTCCATTAAGATGTTCTGTTCAATCCACATTGATGCATGATTGATGGTTATAACTTATAATACATCTGAATAATAGTTTTGTTTACAGAAATTTACCAGATCTATAACATAGCAGCACTTTAGCGCCACTATGAAATACATACGCTCACTATCTACATCTGCGTCTGTCCATGTTAGAGCGCGAATATCCTACATCTAAGGACTAGAATTTGATCAACGACTCCGTTTTCTGGGTCTCGGATGCTCCACTGCAGCAATACCTGGAGCTGTCTTAGGGCAAGAAGGAATTCCAAATGGTCCAAATTCATACCTGGCTGCGGTATTTTCAAGGTTCAAAAGTGGGGATGCTGGAGGGACGGAGTTGAGATTAAAAGATAACGAACTGGTATTGGTAGCAACCGCTGACTTGTGTAAATGGTCAACTGATGTGCTACAAGCATTGCCTCCGCGATCAAATGCCGTATTTGATATTTGAGGATCATCAGCTTCTTCATCCAATTCATCTAGCTGAACTTCCTGCAAGCATATAACAGCACTTGGAGTAAACATCAATGTACAAGACTACTTGCAATGTACGTACTGTAACTAGTAGATGCTTAACCTAAAACTTGAAAATTCATAGTCCCGCAAATAATAGAACTTAACCTAAGACTTGAAAATTCATTCAAGGGAGAAGTTAGGATATTACTCACTACTTCCTCAGCCTTTTGTTGTTTAAACAAATATATAAACAATTCATAGAAGTGAATTTGATAATAGACAACTGTTCTCCCTTGTAGTTTTGACAAAACAGTATATTGACAACACAAAGATATTGTACCTCATCTGGCATGTTGAGTAAATGCTCTGAGCCAGAGGTATCCTCTCCTTCTGAGTCCGTCATTTCCTCATGTTCAAACTCGACATTTTCCCCAAATTCTTCCTCAGAGTCACTTAGTTCTTCCTGTTCCATTACAATCCCAGGAAGGGACAGATCACCCACGTCTTCAGAAACTTTCCTACTTCCTTTATTTGTAGACACCACCACCTTCTGACCAGACTCGTCTCCACCAGAATCATTAGTCCTCTCGGATATTTTAGTTCCGTGTTCTAGGCTACATAATACTCTTCCTGTATGGTCAAGTGTGGTATTACGGTTCTGTATAGGTTCTAGGTTTTCAGTAGCAGAACTCAGGTGAATGTCCAAGTTTACTGCATTAACCTCTCCACAACGGCTAGCGACTTTCGAAGTAGAAGAACTTGAACTTCCATCTCTAGATGGCTTACTTAACGAGGAACATAAACGATTTTGGCTGAAGGCACCCCTTTCCCTTGCTTCTGCCCCGTCCGGAACGCTTGCAGCAGGATCAACTAAATTTGTATCCACTCTATCATGTAAAAGTGGATGAAAGTCAACATTCAAAGATGATGAATGTTTTTCAGGTGTCTTAGAGGAGGACTTGCTTAGAAAATTCACAGCATCTCTTATATGGCGGGGATTGTGAAAGAGACTCAGATTTAGTTGTGGTTGCTTTTCTCCAAAGAATGGGGAAGAGGTAGTGCCGCAATTCAGTGGATAGTAAGGCAGAGAGGCATCATGAGATGCCTGAAATAATAAAGGATGCATCTGAAGATCTGATTCTCCGTGCTGATCACCAGCAGTAACTTCCAAAGTATCACTCCTGGAATGTCGAGATCCCACTGAATTATGGATCTGAGAGTTCATGGTGCCTTGAACATGCAAATCTTCATTTTCTTCCATCATGCCCCCAGTGATATGTGCATTGACAGAAACCTTGGTGGATGTTTCGAATGTTGACTGTGGAATAACGCGGACAGATGGTGGAAGATTTACGGGAGGCAAATCAGGAGCTAATTTTACCAACTGTCTGTATTTTGAATTGCGGGCACGGTATGGACGTAGAAATACATTAGGATTGGATGACCTTGACAAAAGAAATACAATTTATTTAGTATAAGGTCAGAACATAATAGATCAAAGAAATAAACCATCGGAATAGGGCTTACTTTGGAGAAGGCGGGGCATTGGAGCACATTTGGGTTTGGAAGTTTCTAGAGCCAGCAAGGGCTCCATGTTCACCGGCTTGGTAACCCCCTCCAGCAGACAGGTGAGGTGAACAACTCAGAGAAACGTCGCTATCCGGCCTCCAATCAGCCAAAAATGCCTCATGAACATATGCTCCGTTGTCCTTGTATATACCATTATCTCCGCTGTTAGTTTCCTCCATTGCATTATCAGTGCTATCCCCCTGTAAAGTGGAATTCATTAGCAGGTCTCAATCTGCAATAGAAGCATTGGGCACCTAATTCATTGCCCCAGTTTACAAGCAAAGAGTCGAGGTATCCCTACAGGTTGCAGTGTGAAGACTAAAGATCATATCATATTCATAACTCATGACCTAAAGAAGAGAATCATGGTTATTACAGATAAATCATTCAATATGATCTTCCTGGTACTGACTTTGTCTACTTTATGCAGTCCGAACACCTACAGGCACAACTAAGTGGCACAGTGGCTGCTTAATGTATAGAATATTCAATTAGTGGCTCAGCTTAATTTAGAGTTCATTGTTGTAATACTGACATGCGCAAACAGACAGGAGTTCAAGAAGTGTGCAAACCTCTTTTTCCGGTGACGAATGCCAAGTTAAAGCTGATTTGTTCGCTTTTCTTTTGATATCATATAAGCGCCGTTTTGCGTTCTTTGTTGCATCAGCTTTGTACGACTTTTGTGTACCATTTGCAGTGCGCCACTGTCTTGGAAGTAGAGAAGGATCTCTATAAGGAAGGAAAAATTTCCATATGGATGTCCAGTCAAGTTTAAACCTCTTCATTCCCTGAATGATTTAGACAAACATATAAGCCGAAGTTTTGCAGTGGTCTAATAGTAATTTTTTAAGCAGACTAATATTGACTAAAGATAATCCTTACCACTTCAATGCATGTCACCTCTTCTGGAGTCAAGGGAGAGTTTTTCATCCGCCTCACAGCCTATGAAACAAATAGAGCAAGTTTATTACCACGGAGCATGTCATCTTTACACACAATTAAAAAGCTCACGAACCTTTATTGGATTTTCAGGTGCCTTTGATGATGCACAATTCTTCTGCCTCACAAATATCTGTTTACACATCAATTATCATCACCTCAGGATCAGATTAAGCTGCTAATCATTTGGAATTGATTCAGATTTGCAAACTTTGATGCTTTTAATTTACCATTTAGAGTACAACTATTTGTTTTACCTGATGACTAGTTTTACAAGGAAGAAGCCGCTGCTGTATAATTTCCCACTCATTATTATATTCCAATAGTCCCATCGCCAACAACCTGTTAACACATAAGGATCATATAAAAACCATTTGATTATATAACTACTAACAGAGTACATCTGAAGTGGTAAAGCTTTCTGATTATTCAATAAACCAAATGAATTAGGGGATCACAGTAAATTGTCCGATAGGGGCACATGTCCAACTATATCTTTATGTACAAGGGTAGCCAATGCATCACATCATATTGTATATATATCACCAGCTGAATTTCTTAATCATCTCATTTTACATAATTAACTCTCAACAGATGCCCATTGACTTTCAGATGCATGTCTTGTGGTATACAACTAAATAGCATATGAATATGGAAAACATAAATCACAGAGCCGCATATATAATTCTATTTCACTTTCTCTGCATATAGCCAAATATTAAAATGCTTGGTGAAAATTCAAGTTTCTGTACAAACACGACTACTTACACTACAAGCTAAACCTTTCATAGAAGCCTCAATTGTGGAACCAAAAGTTATTGAGGAAGTGGACACAAAAAATACCAGAGGTAACACAAATCTTTAACAGGCTGCATGTGGAGACGAACAACCCTAGGTGTAATATGAATCTTTTTATTCTGCACATCCATGAGAAGCATTGCCTTATTCACATCACTACTAAAAGATACGTGCTTATGATTATCCGATATTACATTTGACAACAATTATCCATAAGAATTAACATGAGTAAGAACATAAGTAGTATATTCAGTCGTGAGTCGTGACCTTTGATATACAGAAGAAGAAACTCAGTTATCATGCAGTCCTTAGAAATGAGAATGGCCATAAAGAAAACCAATGAACTTGAAATTCCAAAAGAAAAGAAAATAAGTGCATAAAAAACGAAACTCACACATCCTCGGCATCAGTAAAAAGTATCCGAGAAGCAGCATGTGGTGGCTGATGGGGATAAAGAGCTGGGTTGAAAAACTGCAAAAACCTCTTGGCTAATTTGGCAATCTCCTTGGGAACAAGAACAACTGGTTTCTGTTTAGATTCCTCCACCATACTTGCAGCCATTGTCTTCTTTGACTTTTTTGTTTTCTTCGAAGATACAAGACCACTAGTGTTCTGAGAACTAATATTTATTTCTCCTCGACCATCACGTTCATCAGAACATGAATCTTGTTTAGGGAAGAGGGGTTGCTTTTCCAAATCAGTCCGACTCCCAACTTCAATTTGACGTTGTTTATATGCTTGGACAGCTGCCAAACATATTACAGTGACATGTAAGTATAGTAGAGTGCATACAAAAATGATTATTAGAGAAGCACAAGAAGCAGATCTCTTCTACAATATGACATACCAGAAGTAATATCTGCTATGTAGCTTCCAACTAATCTGAGCGGAGCTACATCTATAACAGACAGCACCGGACCAGAAATGTAAGGAACCCAGGAGGCAGATTCCAGTGCCCCAGAAGACTCTTCCTGTTGAGGGTTGGTTCTCCCATTTGAAGATAATATTATATTAGAATGCAGTTCTCCGTTGCTTCCAGGAGAAATTTCTGGCCCACACTGCACATTTGTACTGCTGGCATGCAGCGCTAACATTTTGGGAAGCTTATCTGGCACTGATGGGTGAAGGTATGGAGGGAAGAAGCAAAATCTGGGATATGGAGGCGTTCTCCGTTGCAAAGCTTGATCTCGGTGTGTAAGCATCTCTAAAAGTAATTTTTTTACATCAGCTGCAACATCTCCTTTACCAGGATCGAGAACACACACAGAGAAAACCTGAATAAGTAGCTGCACATGCTCATGAATCAGACAATGTAATTGACCTATCTGATGTGGAGTAAATCTGCTGATAGGTCCATTATTTGCCGAAGGCATATAAGATGCAGCATATGAGGGCACAAGCTGATTCTCCTCGAAATCTGGACAAGACCCAATTGGCACAAATGGTAAGAGGGGTCGCAATGGTCTATTCGACTGTCCTGAATGTTTCCTGCTGCGCTCGAGATTAGTTTTTTGGCGTCTATTTCTCCTAGTTTTTCTCGGCTCTTCAACCTCGTCATGATCACTTTCCAGTGCTTCTTCTAGTTCAAGCTCAAAGTCAGCATCATTTTCGTCTTCATCATCAACAGTTGCAGTCCCTTGCAAACTGTGGGAATCATCACCTTGTAGAACGGCCGTAAGAAATTTTCTATACTCTTCTTCATCATCAACATTTTGAAGATCATCCTCATCATCAGTTTCTTGGAGAAAAGTTTCAAGTTCATCAAGGGTGCAATTGGCAAGAGAATAACGAGCCCTAGTTCGCATAGAGATTGCATCGTCAACTTCAATATCCACCATAGCCCTTGTCAAGCTTTCGTCATTGGAAACACATCTCAGGCTGCTCGTTCCATTTTCATTGTCACACGACAATCCATTTCCAATTTGAACTGCTAATACAGGTTCTCTCTCTATAATTGGGGCATAACTTGTCTCAGTATTTCTCCCACATTCTCCAGAAACAGAATGCATCACAATCTCTTCACCAAGCTCAAAATCTCCTACAGCATTGGAATTTCTCATGATGGGGAGATGCTCCCCATCCAATTTTTCGACATAGTCCCCAGGGTTTTTCCTCAAACTATCAACATCTGTATCCAAATCCTCAACTTCAGAGCTCAGGCTCGAATAGGCTTCAACAGAATGGGATTCTCTTAGGAAAGGGTTAAAGTCTACATCCTCATCCTCGTCCTCTTCCTCTTCTACATTCAAGTTACCAACACCATCTTGGATATCGTCCACCCTAACATCTTCATGTTGCATAGGATTTCCAGCAGCATTGCCTTGGGGTGGAACTTCTTGAACTTGAGAATTTACAGAATTTGGACACCCAGACATTTGCATAATCCTTCTACAATTAACTATGTGTACAGGCAATCAATTAGGAATCAAATGAACACTCCACCGCAATAAAATTCACACAGCAAACCTGCATAAGCAATAACAAGTGATGGATTCTATGCATATTGATAACGAAATAGTATACAATTGCTGGTTCGAGTACTGTTGCACATACATTGACCACTAAAGCAACTGAAATACAAAACGCATGGCGAAAGTAAAGTTGATTCTCTGATTTCAAGAAAAGAGAGAGCAATTAGATAATTTCGTACCTAATGGAAGAGAGGCGAAGACGGCAACCGTCACGGCGGAGAAGAATGATTTGGAGATCAAATTGGGGGTGGAAGGATTTGTACATAGTTTACTTTCCCTGTCAGCTCCGGCTAAAGATGTTTTGCTGATTGAACCCGGACGGTCAATTTGGGATTAGGGGGAAAATCTAAAAATGAATGCCTATACTATTATGATGACCTATTTGAAATAAATCAATATTTATCGTATTTATATTGAAGTTCGTATTTTTGTATTTAGTGATTGGTTATCTGTTATTTAATTATTAAGTTGTTACATATCTAGTCTAAATTGAAATCATAGTCATTTCAAAGTACTTTATATCGAACATGGACAAGTTAAAGTATCAAAACGTGATACCTGACAACATAAAGTACCTTTTATGATATATTTTTTCTGGATTTTACGATTTACCAGATGAATCTCGATTTGAGCGTTTATGAGAGTTTGAGCTTAACAAGGACTCGGATTCTTAAATCTTAATACATCTCTCTTTACGGTAAACGAGTAGAATACGATCCTATCTTCTACTCTTTTATCTAATGAGTCGAGCTCAGCTTGGTTCAATAATGTCATTATTTTTTTAATGGGCAGATTCCATAAACTACTCCTTAAGTTTGGCCTAATTACAAAAATTCCCTTGAATTTTGAACAATTACATCCATACCCAGCATGTTATTTTAGCATTGACCAAACAAAAGATAAAGGAAAGGAGGAAAACTAAAATTTAAAGGGTTGTAGGGGTATTTTTAATTGATAAATTTGCACCATTAACTTCTTTTTTTTTACTATTAACTTTTATTTTTTATCCAAAACAAAACTTTATTTATTTATTGTCACACATATCCTATACGTTAATTCCAAATTGCATAAAGTTCGGGTGAAATTGGGGGTGAGACTACACGCCCAAAATTGGGAGTAATTAGTGAGGAGGGCAAATTAACCAATCCATCCTTGTACAACCAACACAATAGTACAATACACAATGCTGAGACCCAGAAACAAAGCCAAGGGGATAATAAGATTCAGCATGAGCATCCAATCTAAGATCCATTCACACTTAAGATTCAGCATGAGCATCCAGATAAGACATTGCTACCGCGGCATGCAGCGCGGCTCCTATAGGAAGAACATCTTCGTCCATGACAAAGTTCGGTGAATGCAGGCCTATGAAAGGTTTACTCGTGTCATTTCTTGTTCCGATAGCAAAGAATGCAGCAGGCATCTTCTGCGTGTAGAAGCTGAAGTCTTCAGCTGCCATTGTCATTGGGTGGAGCCGAACAGCTTGCTCCCCGAGTAACTTTCTCCCAACCATCTTAGCATGCTCGTATATCACAGGGTTATTGATAGTTGCCGGATATGGTATAAGTTTCTCCTCCATGAAATCGACAGCAGCTCTGCACTGGTGCACCCCTGCTTGGGTCTCAATTACCTGTATCACATTAAATTAGAGTTCCCAGAACAAATGTCACAGCTAATGTACAAAGTTAAATTTGCAGAAGCTTGAAAATGTTGCTAATGATTTGAAACTACTTCAAATACCTCTGTAATCCTCTGCTTAAGATAGACATAGCTTTCATCGTTCATGAACGTGAAAGTCCCCCCAAAAGACACCGTCTCAGGGATCACATTTAATGCTTCACCACCATGTACATATCCAATTGAGACCACCTAAACAGTAACATAAAACAGGAATGCAAAGACATTAACAAGAAGAAATGCTTTGTGATCTTGAGGCAGATCGAAAAAACCAAAAGTTCCATACCCGGGCCTCAAGTGGATCAGTTTCTCGTGAAACAATTTGTTGGAGTGCAAGAATGACCATAGAAAGAGCAACAACTGGATCCCTAGTTTTATGTGGACTTGCTGCATGTCCACCTTTTCCTTGAAGTACTACAGTAAACCTCGCGGATCCAGCAAGAATTGGACCAGGTCTCGAACCAATAGTACCAGTGGGAATCGTTGGATCAACATGTAAGGTGAATATGGCTTCCACTCCATCAACAGCTCCTCCTTTTATCATGTAATAGGCGCCAGCATGACCTTCTTCTCCAGGCTGAAAAACTAGCTTAACAGTTCCCTTCAAAATCAGAGCACATAATCTATTAATCTGAATCATCAGCATCAGCTAGCAAGCACAGATGTTGAAACTAGCCATATGTAATTTCACCTTCAATTTATCGCGATTCTTCTGAAGCAATTTGGCTGCACCCAGCAACATCGCAACATGAGCATCATGACCACATGCGTGCATTTTCCCATCAATTTTACTCTTATGTTCCCATTCAACTAACTCCTGCACAAACACAACACAAAAGCCGCCTGTTGGATGCTTTAACAAGTACAATGTAGAAAACGTTGCATTTCATATAGATATATTTTCTGGCTCCGCCCTTGAATGACATGATAGTATTAGTCCATCCGACTACAGAAATACTAGCATTAATCACAAAGTGTTATGTTCATAAGCAGAATATAACAGAGAACACGAATCACCTGCATAGGGAGAGCATCCATATCTGCTCGAAGACCGAACCATGGCTTAGAACCGGACCCGATTGTGGCAACAATGCCTGTCTGAGCCACTGGCCACTCATACTGAATACCGAGTGAGCTCAACTGAGTTCGGATGAGTTGACTCGTCCGATGCTCCTCAAAAGCTAATTCAGGGTACTCGTGAAGTGTCCTCCGTATACTTTTCAACAAAGAAGCATCGTCCTTGGCTGATTCAAGTAGCTGCAACTCATCAACATTCAGAGAACCGGCCGATGATGATGATGATATTATCAAAAAAGTTAAAACCCAGGTGAAGATTAACAAGAAAAAGCTCTCCATCTATTAGTTACTGAAACCTGGTTTGCTAATCCAACTTTCTAACTACTCGACTAATCCTTATAATATTAATTAGCAAATGATTAGCTTTACAGTTTACAACATATTCTCGTACGGAATGCACTACTGCAAATTCTATAATAATCATAAATTTATAATCATGTGGTGATAACAAGTGACAAGGATATACCCCACATCTATCATTTTTAAAAATCTGTTTAATTACAGAAGTTAATGCTAATAGTTGCTAATTATAAGAAGAATCTACTTGAATAATCTGTCACCATATGGGTTAAGTATTAATTCAAGATGCAAATTATATAACATGTCATTATCTGTCTTTCTATTGGTTAATGGTTTATTGCTAGTTGCAGATTAAAACAGGAATAGGCATTAATTAATGATTTGCCTCAAATAACAAATTCGAGTTAGAGTCAGGTCCGACGATAGGTGTTTTTTGCCGATTTTTTTTAAAAAAATCATCACAAAATCAGTAAATCAGACGATTATGATTATATTTATAAAAGCACTCTTGAATTTGACAAAAGTTATTTCAAATCGAAGTTCGCTTAACAATTTAACTAACGGAAACCGAATTCACAGGTTCACATATAGAAACAACCATTTCAATTGCATCAATCAAATTTCTCAGTGACTGGAAAAGACAAGTGCAGCATGGTCATGTACATATGTATAACCTTCATTAGAGTCTACAAGACTACAACACAGATTAATGTTCAGCAAAGTTACACAAACTTCATCGCCAGGACTCCCGAAAGAGAAAACAGTCAGAGCGGTCTCAACTGAGAAGCTATGTTCTAAGAGATCAGGATCTGGAATACACAGGTCACGTCGCATAAGGTAAAAGAGAACAGCATCAGATATACACATTCAGGTGACAATGAACAGGGTTAACTTCTGATGACACGAGAAACCCTCTCAAAGAAGGTGCCACATGCATTAGTGTGAAAAATTATGGTTTCCTTCATCCACTCTGGTGCAAGTGTATCAAGTGTACCCAAGGACAACACGTGGTATGCCAGTTCAGTTTCTCCGTGGGAATTAGTTAACCATTTCAGTTTGAAAGAATAACCTGCAAACAAAAGCATCAGAATCATTTTGGCCATGTTTGCTTTAGAATTTTCAATACAGACTGGCAACAAGGGACACCGTTGTTTTCACAACTATCAGGCAAAACATAAGAGAATCAAAGAGATTCCTCTACAGACAACAAATCCTGCATTTTAAAGCATTCTTTTACTAGCTTATGGAAACGTAATATGGAAAAACATGGATCACGGAAAGCTCTTTGCAGGATCCCTACTCCCGACTCGCTATACCTGAAAATAGCAGCTAGAGCCACTGTATGTTTTCTCCAACATACCCAACCAAAAATCTACCTCCATGTTTTTCACAGAAGTCTAGAAGGCATGATTGCACAATATTACTAGTAACATAGATGAAGATCATGAAATAAATTACGATTTCCTCAAGTATAGTACACACATAATGGACAATATAATTGTATAAAAAAGTACCAAGTAGGAGGCCATTTAAGAACTTACTGCTAAACTATAGAAAATATTCAAGAATAACAAAACACGTTGAGACTTACCGCTTGACAGATGATGTACCAATATACATGGTTCATTACTTTGAGGAAGGGGGTCAATCTGCATGCCAACAAGAACCTCAACAAGATATTGAAATATGCAGTTGACAGGACCAGTATCTCTGGAATCACAACCTGTTATCAGAACTTAATAAGTTAAACTCTTTTGTGAAACACAATTGGGGCCGGGAGGGATGGATTACACAATTGGTTTTTATGAGACAAACCTGTATTAGAAATCTTTCTATGACAGCATGCAGGCTGAAGAAAAGCATCTCAAATGTCAGGTTAAGAAATCAAAAGGAAACTTAAGCTTAAAGCACATAACTTAGATACCTGCTGCATGTCAGAAGCATCACTGCCTTTCATACCATATACACTCTGCTCTGCAGAATGATCACGTTCTGCACTAACAATTGTAGTAGCCGCACCTTCTGTTCCCTGAGCAGTTTTCTGTTTTTTCGTTGACCTCAGAATAGATTCACGAAGCTCTGCTCCATGACATTCTGTATCATGAGAAAGCCTTCTTTTTTGCCTCAACCTAGTATCGTCATTTTCTTGACCACTTCTGGTTTCCTCATGCGCACTAGACAAAGAAAAGTCATGCTGCTCAAGCTTTTGGAGCCTTGCAATTTCTTCTGAGAGGTCCTTGTCTACAGCATTATGCAGCAGAAAAATGTTATTCTTCGAAGAGGATTATGGAATACATCTCTTCAAATAGTGCCATATGGAAAGAGAGACATGTTTCACAAACAAACTTTCAGTCCCAGTGAAGGGATAGCGAAGCAACATACTCTACAAGAGATGGTATATAATTTATTAAGTTTCCAGAAGACATTCAGGCAGGCATAGAAACAAACCCTGAGACCAAATGAATGTTATCCTAACTAGGCAACCCTTGCAAGTATATTTTGGCTGCTTCAATATTATTCTGAAAATAACTTGGAATGCATAACTCGAAACATGATAAACATATCAATATTCCAGCAGATACTTGTATACAGTTTGATATCAAATATATGACAGAATAAATCATGATTTTTGGCCTCTAGCAGACGCCAAGGGAAAAGGAAAGGATCACAATATTTCAGACACGGGAAGACGGTCAGTGCATTGAACACCATAAACTTCACTTACTTGATTTTGGCAATGCCTAATATGACAAAAATGGCAATGAATGAGGAATATAAAATCAAGTTAGTTTACCATGAGCATGTTAGCACAGCTAGCTTATAAGTACTAGCTTCAGTTTTCACCCTAAGAGTTAATGATAAATTAACCAGGTCACATTAAAAATTCAAAATTGGGCCCGATAAAAAGACGAACATACTACTTGTCCTTCCCTTCACACATCTAGAAACATTAAAAAAAAACTCTCAAATCACTCGAGAAGTACGAAATACACTGCTTTGTGCACATTACTGCTACCCATGTTTTGCTTTTGTGTGGGATTGCAAAGCCATTTCACTAGAGAACGCCTTATTGCAGATCTTGCAGTGTATCAAGCCTGCTGGTTTTGGTGCCTGCTGAGTTTGCTTGTTTGAAGGAGGCTTCCCCGCCTGTTTCATGGGATGAGACGAAACTACATGAACAGCGCCCTTCTTGCCATCAGTTTCCTGTGGAGTTAGTTTGGCTCTTTTAACTTGGACATGCGTTTTTAAAGCAGATTCAGCTGCTCGTTTCTTGGTGGGTTCAACGTTATGTGGTCTCTCTTTGTCACTCTTATCAGATTCATCACCAGAACTATGCTTGTCACCCTCTCCCTTTCCATCCCCAGACATGTCTTCATCACTAGTTTCATCATCCTCTTCAGGAACAGCATACTTGTTTGACTCTACATTTTCCGTCTGTTGTTTACCAGGAGTTGATTCTTTTCTGGAATCAATACGTTTTGTTTCCCTGATTGCATATTCCTCATCAGAGTCCAAGTCTTCGGAGCATTCATCTGATTTCCTATCATATGTATAAAGCTTCCCAGTTTTGTTTCCAAACAAGCAGACACTTCCATTTTTCAAGTTGTGAGATAACTCAAAATCTTTCTCAAACACCAAGTCCAATTTCTGCTGGGGTAACTTGTCAGCAGAAAGGTTTGCAAGAACGAATTTCTTTCCATCAATACGCAGAAATACGCAGGCAGAATCATTTGCCTTCTTTTTTAGCTTTCCAAGAGAAGCCTGGGTAACATGCACAGCCATGCCCTCGCCAGGAGTAACCATTAGTGACTCTCCACTTTTCACCTCAACACCCCAAAACTCCATGTCTGAAGAAAAAGAGAGGCAGCGAGCGAGAGTGAAGGTTGGGGTTTTGGAAACAGCAAAAGAAGAGTCGAGGGTTCCTCCATAGTTATAAACTTAGATTTAGTATTTGTAACAACACAATGAGATATGATATTTTGAGTTTATGAACACTATGCACGGATCATTTTTTCCATAAGATTAATCTAGACTCACGTCTTATTTCGTCAAATTCGATCACGTTAAGAGTTTAACCCCTATTGAAATTTCCGCCTCAATTCTTCAACAGTTATCTCTCAACAGCACTTCTTCGCAATACATTATATATCTTATTCAGATATCTTTAGTTAGCTCTTCTAGGAAAATTACATGACATGCACCATATGATTCAGAGATCTGACACACTGACTTTCCATTCTATCATGCTTGCTTACTTGGGTCTAAGTTCATTAAAAAGCAGAAGGCCCATACAGCAGGCTACCATCAACATTCTGGAACCTATAAAAGTAATTATGTGGTTGACAAGCTAATACCTACCTACTCTTCTTTGTGATGGGTCCTGGATCCCTAATCAATCCCTCTTGTTTCTTGAAAAGACCACTTACTTGCTGGACTTTGTATAGTAGCAAGCACACTGCAGCTTATGTTTATCACTTGGACATTGTCACTAAAACTACTTTAAAGCCTCACTCCTTGGAACAGAAATTTCTATCACTGGCCCAGCCTACATGATGATTCAAAAACCGACTTTTTGAGTTGAGTCTCATACTCTCATATGACTCGTTACCATCTTTTATGCAAGTACTTAGTAGGATATGGTATAAAATTATCGTACTTAGGTTGTTTAACTCTATAAACCACTCGTTTTCATTGATTCTCATAAATACCGCAATTTTTAATTTTATTGTTATAATATACCACGTCACCGACCTATTATATAATTAAAATAACAATTAAAACAAATAAATAGATACTCTCTCTGTCTTATTAATTGTGTATCATTTTGCCATTTTGGGTGTCCACTCACAAATATGTTTTTATTATATTCTAATCCACGTAATCCTACCTCACAGGTACATATACCAATATATTTCCCATTAACTACTACAATACTACCCCACTTGTACTAAATATCAATATTATACAATTCATTAACTATCACAACCTACCCCATATGTACTATATACCAATATTGTATTTGTTTCCTATAAACTGTGCAAAAACTCAAATGATACACTATTAATGGGACGGAGGGAGTACTTACTCTTCTGCTTCTCTGCCTCAAGAAGCTTCTGGAACTGAATTTGCTGTTCTTCAGTGAATGATCTGCAGCAAAATAAATAAATAAATTTATATTCAAAAACAGGTGAAGGAAATCGATTACATAAATCTCACACATTCATACCTGGTAGAAGTCAATTCAATTTTCAACTCATCCACTTCTCCATGTAGCTTCTCATTCTCACTTTTCAAGTGCTCTATCATTTCATCAGCAGCTGCACAGTTATACAATACCTTAAACTTATAGTAGTACATAAATAGAAGTTAACGGAAATTCATCAAGGAAAATGAGAAGTACTCATACTTGAAAGCCACATAATTTTTTAGGGACAAAGTATGCAGATGGCATGCAGCGAGCAACACTAACATTAACATATAGTGCGAGATAACTAACAGATATACATACATTACTACATAATTTTGTACCAAGTTACCAAGTATTCATTTGGCACTCTCAGACTCCATAAAAGAGTAACTTTACATCTCTCAACAGAACCAAAAGCAGGCCAGAAAATCACCATCAACATCATCAAGAATAGAGTAGTAGTCAAACGAAAACAATGAGCAAAGAAACTGTCAACCAGCAATAAACGCACATAAGACCAGCTGAGATTAAGGTTGTGAAATCTCGTCAGGCATTTAAAAACTACCAACTTTTGTAACTCTCTTATTACTCACAACAGGGTATCATTTAACACGGTCTCACTTACCAAGTTAGCACAACAGAGTATTCTCAGTGAATAAAACTTAGTTAAAAAGGTAAAATTTGTTATTGTACCTCTAAAAGCAAAATAAGAAAACAGAGTCTTAACATCAAAGGAGATAAACAAAAAGCAGTACTGCAGTAGTATAAAAGACCACTCAGCAATCTACCATGTGGATCTAACTGGTTCTCGCAACCATGAAAAAACTAATGTGTAAAGTTTGTGAAAATGGCGTAATAGTGATTCGGCTATGACCTATACATAAAGAGAAAGGGTATATAATTGAGTGATACCAGCAATGCAATCCAAGAACTTCTGTTCCTGGTCACGGTTCAGTTCATCCATGGCAGATTCTTTTCCCTTCTGCAGGTCAAGTATCCAAAAACAGTACATCGGAAACAATGCAGATAAAACTCGATTCATAAACATTAAAAATGCATAACACACCAAGGACAAATACACTACCTTGAGCTTACTGTATTTGTCAAAAAGCTTCACATAAAGCGCCTCCATCTACACACGAAATGAAAAGTAAGCTCAAACACACACCAAGCTCAGGAATAATCCCAAATTGCAGAACCAAAATACAGCAAAGTAAGCATTCATGAGCATTTCATCAAACAACATACGGGCGTATGATTTACTGCATCAGTTTCTTCCATGGCGCAGAGAAATAAGCTTGTAAAGAAGATCCAGAGAAGGAATGAGACCTGGCTAGCAGGAGATAGTGATTCGAACTGGAAGTTTTGGCGGGATCTGTCTCCAGAAGTTAGGGTTTTGAAGATTTTTGAAACTTTGATACTTCCCTTTCCCCCCTGAACACAGCGTTTCGGCGTACGGACTGTTGGCGTTTCGAGCAAGCTGCAAATTGCTAATTGGGGCAGGGAAAAGTTTGTTTTTGAACCTTAACTTTAGTAATGTTTACATTTTGGACCTCA